>JANIJG010005504.1:14701-37100 GCA_024611175.1 Megaceryle torquata
TACTGGTTGTGTATATATTTGTATATATTTCATTATTATTATTATTATTATTTTCATTTTCATTAAAGGTGTTCTAGTTGCCTTTTCTAATTGCTAAGACTCTCTCCCTTATTCCTTTTATCTTCCCCTTTGGGGAGGGAGGGGGGTTAACAGAGAACATCTGTTATTGGTCTAAGGGGCTGCCCTGACCCTAAACCGTGACAATCATTCACACAAAGTATGATTACAAGACTTCACTGCACACCATTCCATGAGAAGAACTAGCAGAAAATTTATTTAGTGGGCAGTTTTCAATTTAGTACACTTTTAAGTAGTGGAAATCTTCTAAATTTTATGAAAATAATTCTGTTTTTTCAACCAGCTGTATAAGATGATACTAAACCATCTGGCAGCCATAGTGTGTAATTGTCCATGTTTAAACTTGAAGAACTGGACTGCACGCCAATTATTTGTGCTATCCAATGTGTCTTCACTCTATGTCTCTGCTGGCCGATGCCATCAATATGTCTTCCACATAGTGCCAGCAGAAGAACAGAAAGCTTTTTTTTTAATTTTAATTTTACATAAGTGATGGAAAAAGTCCATGCTTTACAAAACACTTCCTTGTATTTCAGATAAGAAGCTGCAACACAAAAAGAGATTATTCTCAGAGCTGCAGTGAAACCACCTTTGGATCAGAAATAGCACATAGAGATATGGCATCTGACTTAGTCATTTGGCATTTGAGGGATGAGGTTCCCTTCTACTCAACTTGCTCTGACCTTGGAAGGGGTACAGAAGAGCTGCCTTCTGCTGCAGTGATGCAACAGGTTCCACTGAATGATGTCCAGTGTATTTAACCATGTCACTGCATGCATGGTGGCTGTGAGTTCAGTAAGGAGGGCAAGAGTAGCAACAGACAAAGGGAATGAAGAAGGATCTTCCCTCAGACAGCATAGTCACGTTGCCTAGTCTGCATTGCCTAATAACCCTTCCTGAACTATTGAATGCTTTAAGATGGATGCAAATCAATCATAGATGCCATTTCAATAAAGGAAATGCAATCCAAATCACAGAAAAAGTCTTATCTTACCTGGAAATTGTACTGCAAGCTTGTACGAGACCCTACCTTACCCATTCAGTTATTGTGTCACTGCACTTAGAGAGTAAGGGAAGCCAGCCTCCTACAATCTTAATTTTAGCAACATAAAGTCTCTCTGTAAAGGCTGACACGAGTGGCATTTCAGATGCCTGTCTGTACTTCTGGTCTTAAGGCAGTCATGCTTTCCCACAGAACAGTGTTGAAAGTCTGGGTTTAATGCATTTCTCCCTGTTGGCAAAAAAGTCACCTTAGGGAACCACCAATACTTCTGGCAAATTTATTGGACATCTGCTCAGTTTCAAGCACATAATAATGATAAGGCTGCTAAATCACACTCATAACACACATTCAAAAAGACTGTTTAATGCATGAACTAAAATCTGACTTCTCAACTACAGCGTGCTTTTGCTCTTTTACAAGATGCATCTCTGAATCAAAGAATAACACAACAAAACACAGCAGTTTTTCCTCTGTCAAAGTTTCTGAGTAATTTTAACATTTCTTCTAATTTAGGAATTGTTTTTCCCCTCTCAGAAAATGTCTTAGAGGAGTTATATTAACAATCTTAATGACATAGCTGGCCACAGTAACTATATCCACCGAAACAGAAATGTCATCATTTTGCTAACAGGTGTCTTTAAAGATTCTTCCTATCTCTGCTTTTTCACAGAAGCCTACTATGGGACCAAGTGCTCTTTATACCTGACCTACAGCTTTTTAGTTTTAATGATTATTGTAACAGGAATACAGAATATGTCCTTAATTCTGTAATTTGCTTAGTATATCACTCAATTTTGTTTCATGAGATAAAGGGTCTGAAATATCTAAAGCTCTTTATGTTTCTGTCTTCAGAACCTGACATAACACTTTGCTTTCTATTACAGAGCAAACAGTCTCAGAAGCCAAATCTGCAAGTGAACGAGTTTGGTATTTTACTCACCTCATGAAACACATAGTGCACAAGACAAATTAAAAATGTAGAAGAATGTAGTGAAAATGTTTCAAAGAGAGTTTAGATAGCATTTCTGCCACAGCATTCAAATTCTAAGTGCAATGTGTTGAAGTTATACTGTTAAATTCCCATTCCTCCTCCAAATCTGGTAAAAACACAGCATCTGCCAAAAACTTAGGTATTCAATTTATGCAATTTCCTGACCACCGAGTTCAGCACTAAACCAAAGATTTCCTCCTTCATCCAAGGACAAACTACTTGCAGCTTCACTTTTAATTCAGTTCACTGTCCGGAAGAAGGAACAGTCTTTCACTCCCTGAAAAAAAGTCCTGAGCACCCGCAGGGAGAATGGCTATTACTGGCTTCAGAGAGAAACATAAGAGGTAGTAAGAGATGAAAATCCTCATTTCACCCTACTAAATCCACCGTTACACTGTGGTGATGTGACAGGAAAAGAGCCAAATACCTGCCACTTTCATCCCGCTGAAGCACTGAAACCAGGATTAGAGTTATATAACGTTGTAAAAGGGGAATTCAGCTTGCTAAGGGAGGAATCTCTCCGTTCCTTTCCTTACTAAAATCGTTGCAGCTGAATAGCATTACCTTGACATGAACAAACAACACGGAGAAGTCAAGTCCTCAAAACTGTAACTCTCTGTGCTCCGAAGCACAATCCAAAATTTATTTATTTATTTATTTAAAACCTGCCTGTGTGCAAGATGAGGACAGTGGGATTGCTCAGCTATTCACCATAGAAAAACTTACCTGAAAGGAGAGGTTGGAATGTCCAGTGTCATCCTCCTCACACTGAGGGAAGATCTCACAAATGCTGTCACTCCATCAGCTTCCTGTGTCACGGTGCAGATTTCTTCAGTACACTGAATAAGCGGAGAACAGAATAAACTTAAAGAAAGTCAGAGGTACCCATTCTATCACCTTTCTTAACAGTTAACATGTTAAAGCTGCCACAGTTAAATGTCAAACTGAAACTTTAAATCAGGGAGAACACATTATCCTTATTTTTGAGTCAAGGTTGGGGAAATGGGTGAAACGTGCACTAGGCCAAAGGTACTGGTCCCAGGACTCTGGACCGGGGAATTCCAGTTTTCTCTAAACCTGCACCATGATCCTAAAGTTCACTTGGTCCTGAAAGCAGGGAGTAAGGGATGGCTGTTCCAGCCTCTTCAGCCAGGGAGCAGAAAAAGTGCATTTAGAATTGTAAGAGAAAAGTGAAAGCAAAGGGCTGACAGAAAGGCTTGCGAATACAGCTGAGTAGGTCTGAACCTTTCCAGTTTTTGTCAGTACTAAAACCTCTCAGGAAGAGAAAGGGCTGGAATAGTTTGCAACAAGTGGACTGAAAGCAGCTCAGGTATTTAACATCTGCATTTACTTTGGGAACAAGAGTATATGTTTCTTGGAAAAGCATGGTCTCCTTGATAGCCTGGCTGTGTAGGGTAGAGTGCTATATGCACAGTATTAGCCAGGAAGGTATCAACTAAATCAACCGTTTTGCCAAACGGTGTTCAATAATATCAGACAGGGATGAACAGAAGGCATCCTTCAACCTATTCTTTCAACAAATAGGAGACAGGTACTTTTGTACTAGGAAGACAAGTGAATTAAAGCTGTAAATTTTACTAAAGAGCAAGTAAGTGGTTGGTGCAGTGAAACTGTAGAACTTAATTACCTGAAGCACTCAAAATCATCAAGAACAGGTGAGCATGTACTTTTGCAAAGAAATAAGGAAGATGGGAAACAGACAAAATCTTTAAAGAAACACCCAGTGTTATGTATTTTGTAATTTCTTTAAAATGTTGGATATTTTACACTAAAATATCTAACATTTTAGTACTGACAAGCCAATAATCTGACTGTTGCCCTCTGCAAAAAAAAAAAAAAATATTTTGAGAATTTTGTGAAAAAGAAAACTTTATTCAGCATGCTTCCTTTCACTGAATTTTAAATGAAACACATCAGAAAATGCAAAGCAACAATTCCCAGTTTTGACACATATTGCAATGTGCAGAAATTAATACTGCATAGCAGTGGCAGTCCAAGATATCACATAGAGATAAATGATTAGAGGTACTGCAGAAAAAATATTTGCCCAGACCTTACCTTATTCTGCTATAGTGTTAATTTAATACCTGCATTAGTGTTACTGAAGTCCCTTTTCCATTTATCTTGCCTCTGTGCAGCAACAATCTACATGTCTTTAAACTCATTCATCCAACAAAGTCAGGCCAGCAGGCTGAATGCTACATTGCATTTGACCATCCTGACGAGACCAGGGTCAGGCATCCAACAACCCTGGTGTAGGGAGTCTTATTATAGCAAATTTATGAAAGCAGATGTTGCTCCAAGCCTTGCAAGACTACGTGTTGTGTTTGGCGTGCTGGAATTAAGCAGCTACAATGGTGCACATATTTTTCTTGCAGCTGCCTAAAGTAGTAATTATATTGGGCTAACTACAAGCTAAAAATACACAACTGAGGCTAAGGCAGTGTGATTAAGGGATCTGAAACCTTGGAGAAGTCCTTGCCTTTAATATACTGAGTGAACAGCAGGGTCTTAGAATTCTTTCTGGAGTTTGGCAGTTTAGGGACCAGGTGTTTAATCACTGGTTTTAAAGTTGTCTTTCTGAAAATTATTGAGGCTGTGTTTTCATCAGGAATGACAGATTTACTGTATTAACCCAGTATTTATGAATTAAAGTACCAGAAGATGAAGAAGATCAAGAATAAAGAACAAGAATAAAGAAGGCTTCTCTAGATATCATTTACATCGACATTTATTTACAGCAACATGTTGTATGTACAATTATTACCAGTTTTTAAAAGTTGAATGGAATTATAATTTAAACCTCTAAAATAATAAAAGAAACATTTGAATAGGTATGGGAGGCAAAAAAGTCATAAATTAGACTCAGTTAAAGTCATACTCAAATCTAGGAAAAAGTTGCTAGCAAACTGAAGAGTTACTTTTGGTAAAAGGAGAGGCTGCTGACCATCTGCTGCACTAAAAGATGGATTTTAGTCAGTTGCTGAACAGAGTTATATGACATAATTAACTCTGGAATGAGAAGGTGGGAAACTATATCTCAGGAGGATACTCCTGTTTGTGTAATCCTCAAATAATACTAATACTGAAGGTGGTACCAATTTACCAGTATACCTGGTGATTGCAAAAAAGCCTCTAGTCTGAAATGTCTTTGGAAATCAGGACATTTTTACCAATTGCTTCAGTGTATAAGATCAATGAAATATATTTAATGCTTATAAAGTCATGAAAAATGAAGCATAAATACAAGGCATCAGACATAATTCTCCACAGAAGATCTCATCACTGAAATCTGAGGGGATCATTAGCTCCAGTTTCTATCTCACTCTTTTACATAGAACAGTCTGTTATGAATTGCATTATGTTTTGTATCATTAGCTGCAGCCATTCCATATCACATGGTTACTCTTCTTGCCTGTCTGGTTTAGTAGCAGCAAGCTACTTCCCTTCTCTTCCCCAGCAAATAAATACATATTGTCATATTATAAGAATTTTGCTACTCTCAAATAAATGTACAGACTTGGCCAAGAACATCAGCTGAATTATTTTAAAATGGTGACTTTAAAGAACTTTTAAACACATTTACTTTTAGTAGTGATGTACATGCTTATTGTTTTAAAAAAAAATACTAGCAATAATGTTTTTAAAAGAGCTTACTTAGAAGAGTCATATTGCTCTGTACTAAGTGCAAGCAGAACACAAGGCTTTTGAAGATTACTTTTCTTTCAGGTAAATAATCTGCAACAGGTAGATGGCATTCAGATTAGTTATTTGCTGTTCTACATGACATATACAAGCAAAATAAGGTTTTAGTCCTGTTATATAAATAGGTTTTTGGAAAAAACCCAAAACCCACTCAAAGGCAATAAAATCTCATGAATGCAAATTACATCTCAGAGCAGCAATTTTTTCCCATCATCAATAAAGCCTATTCTTTTCCTTATGCTGAGGTCTTCAGTCTCATTTTAAGACAAAAATTTATAAAATGTCACTTACAATAAAGTCAAGTTTTGTATGTGTTTATCTACCTAACTTTTGATAAAAACGTAGGTATAGCTAGCAAGAGTCAGATGCTCTTGGTTCGTCAGGTGCAAGTGCATCCTACTTAATCTTTGCTTTTATTTTAATTAGAAATAAGTCCACTGATTTCAATGAGTTCAAAATGGCAGAGCTGAGCTATAAATGTCCTTGCTAGTTGTTTCCCATTTCAGTCCAAGACATTTTCAGACGAGTTTGTCATTATTATGAATCAGATTATGAAACTGTCTTTATCTTGAACCACAATTTTTTTCTCATTTTTGTTCTTCCTATTCTCTCCCCCATCTCCTGGGGGATGGAGGTGGGTATAAGTGCGAGTGGCTGGTGGGTACTCAGTTTCTGGCCACAATCTAGAACAAAGCATTTTATTAGAGTTGGTGAAAAAGATTAAACTTTATTCAAGCTCTTTGACTGAATTATCTTAAATATTTCTATATCCTGACAGTTACAAAATAACATCATAAGCAGATATGCATACCTTTAAGAGAAAGGGTTGAGCTGATGCTATTGGAAGAGCCTATTAACAACTGCTGTTAAAAACTGAGTGAAAGAGCTCAAACCTCCCTCCTGAGAGCCCAAGGCAGCAGCAAGTCATTCTTCACTCATTCTGCCATTTTACGTGCAAAGTCCAAAAGGAGGAAGCAGAAGCAAGACTAGTTTTGCAGAGAAATCATTCAGCTGGATGCAGGCTGCCTATCAGAGACAGAAACTGAATCCCATGTTTGACCAGAGGTATAGATTTGTACTAGCCTACAATTGCCTGTTATTTATGTATAGCATGTAACAGCTTCAACTGCCCTGTTTTATGGCCTACTGAAAAGTGAGTGGGTAGTTTCACACTGGCTGTTGGATATTAGGTTTATTATACCAAGCTTTATCTGGGAATATACTTTGGCAACTGTTCTGATTTCAAAAGAATAGAGATTTTTAACAGACCTAATAGCAAGCCTTTATTATATAGGTGATAGAAATTACCATCTGAGAATACTAGAGACTTTTTCACAGAGGAATTGGCACTGATTATCTTCCATCCATATGCCCTGTCACTTATCTGTAAGGGTGCCCTGGAAAGATCAGTTTATGAAGCATCCTTGTACAGTACTGCAACTTTCTTTGCTGTAAAAACAAGTTGACTATCACCTATGATCAAATCAGACCATCCACAGTTAATTACTGGTCTAGATGTCTGGTATAGAAGTCACAGAAAGTTAGGAAGTATTAGCTCACAAAAGGAGACTGGCAAGCTTCTAGTTTAAAGAAAAAAACAACCAACGAACAAAAACCACCACCAACAAAAATAATAATAAAAAACCCCACAACTACTAAACAAAACAACAAAAAAACAGTAACAAAGCTACAAAAAACGAACCACACACAAAACTATCCAGAACTTACGAAGATGTAGAAGAAACCAAAGAACTCCTGAAATGCAGGATATTGTTAATGGCTCAGAATGGGACAGCAGGAGGAAGAGCATGAAGTGCTCTTGTTCATCTGTTGTGGCCACAGTAACTTCTCAAGTCAGTTTAGACAAGCCCTAGCTATGCCGTTTCCGTGAAGCATGCTGACATAGCCCTTGACAGCAGGGCCCAACAAATGATTAAAGAGACGATGAAAGGAAACAATGTCACACTTTCCAAGGAAAGAAAGGATCAAGACAGACATAACTTACTCCACTTCTTAGCATCACATTCCTACAAATAATAGAAAGCAATACTGAAGCTATTATTGTTGCTTTTCAGCCATGATGAGAAGTGTTAAAAATAATGAACTACCTATCTAAACACATAAAAATGAGGTAAAGTGTGGTATAATGTACGATTGTCAGGCATTTCAGCTAGCCCTGCAACAGGGATAATATGTGTTCTGCAAAGTATCTGTCAAACCTATCCTACATTATTCTATCTGATAGATTAAATGACTGATCTTCAGCGCAGGTAAAATTGCCAGATATCCAGCAATTTAAGAAGATCCCACCCAGTTTTCACAAAAAAGCCTGAGTCTAGAAGTAATGAAAATTACTACCTTTTTGTGTTCTGCCAAAATGCCAGAGTTTGCACGCCTTGAAACATAAAAATGAGAGAAAGACTGTGTGCAGATAGCTAAGCAAAGAAAGTGGGGTTAAGATGAACAAAAGCAAGTTGAAAACTGCCATCTTCAGGATAAAAGAAGTTGCTAAGGGAACACAAGCTAATTAAATGTTACCTTAATTTTCTAACACAGAACAGCATAATCAAAAAGAAATTAAAGGTACATGAAGTAGTGATCAGCTGACCTAATTCTTCAGCTACAATGGGAAACTAGATTGTCGGCTCTGATCATGCAGTCATGTCATAGGCAAGTCGTAGTGTAAAACATATGTATATATATATTAAACAAGTTGAGAAAGAGGCATAAGGGCTAAAAGAACCTCATAAGGAATCAGAAAAAATAAGTATTGCAGTGGATGGCATACCTGGAAAAAATAATTTTGAAAAGAATGTTTTAAACATAACCATTATAGGGAGTTTATAGCTATTTATCATTTATAGGACAACTAGAATAGTATCTTAGCAGTAATTAAAGACAAAGACTGCTAAATCCTAATGCAAGCCTGCCATCCATCCATCCATCCATCCATCCATCCATCCATCCATCCATCCATCCATCCATCCACTGCTATTAGAGAAACTGCTCCCTAATTTGAAAGTCTTTCTCCACCAAAGGTGTCATAGATTGGTACAGATTTCTTTTGTTCAATTAAAAATGACATTAGGTGTATACTCTTTTTACTCTAAAAGGTCAAATCTGTGCTGCAGTGAAGCACTGCAACAAAATTGTGAAAGTAAGCCTTCTAAGATTTGCCTGGATTAGCTTCTGCTTCTGCTTTACTTTCTTGATTCTGGGCTGTTTAATTCACACTATTTTCAGGAAATCAGTTTTCCTGCATTTTTGAAAATTAGCCTCTGGCTATCAAATTTCCATTTCTGAAAGTCAATACATAATAGATATCTTCATCTTCTCTATATTATATGTGAGCTTTTCTTTCTTGCTTGCTTGTTTTCTTTTCTTTTATTTTCTTTATTTATTTTCTTTTAGAGAGGGGAAAGATAAACCTACTATTTAGAGGGTTTGATATTATTCTACACTGATTATATTTGTGTAAATAATTGTAAGGAAGGATTAATGGAACTTCTCCAGCAGGCTTGTAGGTTGACTTTCACTGCATTACAAACAT
Organism: Megaceryle torquata; assembly: GCA_024611175.1. Lineage (NCBI taxonomy): Eukaryota > Metazoa > Chordata > Aves > Coraciiformes > Cerylidae > Megaceryle > Megaceryle torquata. Next base: position 24,050 of record JANIJG010005504.1, read on the forward strand.
GTTTTCAAGAACAAGTCAGCCCTTTAAGACAGATGATCCACAAGTAATGAAGTCAAAAGATATCCCAAGCCAGAGAATCAGAGTGCTCTGTAACCACATTAAGAATGCAGCATATGAAGGCACGGACCCAGGTTGAAGTTGCAACCAGAATCAGCTATATAGAGAACACACAGACTTTTATACTCTTGGGGATTCTTTTATATCCTCAGCCCCAGGGGGTTGTTCAGGATCACCCTTGTGTCCGATTTTCATATGATTTGTTCTCATACAACAGCTTTGGTGCTTTAAAGAAATTCCTCACACAAATAATTTCTGGATCACTGTATCACATCAATTGTACCAACATTCATGGTTCACAAAACAGGTGTTTTCCTTTGGATTGGGAAGGGGTATCTGCAAAATTATATAGGAAACAGCTAGGCTGGAGGTATTTTTAGCTTAACAACATAGGAGAACCTTTGCAGTCTGAAATCATTCCCTGGAACATCTTATGTGTCATGCTGCAGAATATATTTCTTTTTTTTAAAGTCTTGAGTTTTTTTATGGGAAGTTCCAGATTTGACTTACACCCCTATGACTGGGATGCATGGAAGAGATGCTGCATGAACCTTTCTGAACTGTGTACTGCACCACTGCCTGCTGCTGAACAGGATGATGGAAACAGAGCTGCCTTGTGCCTGTTTAGCAGCATAAAGATTAATGTTTAGAAAGATATCACTGAATTACCTTACAAACGACTGCTATCATAGAGTATGTTACAAGAAACTAAGTTACATTGCTAAATTGTGTTTCTGGGTAACACCTCCATGTTAAAACATGCCAGTTCACAGCTTTGATTTTAGGGCCAGATTTTCAAGAAAGTGGCCTCTATCCTGAAGGAACCATTTTCTTGTGTAACATCCTGCTTGTGGTTTTTACAGAAAAATATGTGTGAAACTGGATGCTTTTGCCTTTCTCTGGTTGACTGTCACTGGAAAAAAATGGTTTTTCAATTATCAGCTTATTGGATGATGATCCTTTTTTTACCTTGATGATAGCACTTAGCTTAATGAGAGGTTAATCTTCCAAAGACCAAGATCTAACATACCTCTTTTTCAGGAAATGAGAAAACAAAAAAAAAAAATGCTGATCAGTTCACATGTGGCCACATAATTTTTCACTACTTCTTGCTGGAGATAAGACCAGGAATTATTGGGTTAAACCAATATTTCATGTAATCTTCAGCAGGAGTCAACAGCAGAGGAAAACAAATAAACCAGGATGCAACAATCAACATGCTCATAACAAACTTGTAGTGAAAGGAGGAAGAATGGGCTGTGAGGGGATAAATTTTTCCTGACCTTTGACTGATCAATGTACATCCTGAAGCATGAAGACTGACAGCACCAATATGTTTTTATCCCAGGCAGATTAACTACAAACATAAGTCATGCCTTGCCTTATAGTTTAGAGTTGTATTAACATACAGGTTTGTTTACTGCTCTCTGACATTCTATTTCTTCTAGCACAACACAGAAATGTTTGGCACATTGAATTATAGGGACTATAACAACACAACATTATTTTCCCAGTTGTATATACATTAACATTCTGATCCCTTTCTTTTGGGAACAAAATCTGTAGTGCTAGAGGCCTGGTCTCTATCCAAGGCAAAGCCATTTACTTAGTTCACTTCCTTCCTCCCCCTAGTCCCCCTCTTTAATCTTTGAAGATGTCTGCAGGGGTGGAATTTTCAGCCACTGGAAATAAAAGTGGTTCTGTCTTTTTGACACTTGAGGGAATGTGAGAACAATCTAATTCAAGAAAAGTTACTTTTTTGTTCTGAATAAAAAATTGTAGCAAGGTATACAGTGAGCTAACTGTCTGAAAAATGGCTTGGGAGCTATTCACTGAAAAAGCATAAATATAAACAAACCTTCACAGGAGTAATGTCATTAGACCTCTTGTCAAAGATATGACCTGCAATATCACTGTGTAAGAGGCTATTGCCAAATCCAAGAAACATTAATCCTGAGTGGATCTGATCACCGTAATAAAATTACCAACACAGAGGATGAGCTTCATCATCATCCATGAGCTAAAAGATGAGTGGAACTGTGGTTCAGCATACAAACATCCTTTTCCAAAGAGCTTGCTAACTGTAGAGCGTATACAAAACACGTGCCCCTGAATCTGGTATTTCACACAACCTGCTCTGAACTGCTATATTGCTTTCAAAATGAAGATGTTAAAACCTGTAGTCAATACCTCTAATTACAAAGAAATGTTTCCCTGAAGAAGGAGATCTGGTAAAATTTAATCAGCATATTTACAATTCTAAAAACACCACAAAGGGTAAAGGTCTTAAGAGAGCAACTTTTTAATAGACACACCAACTTCTGCATGCTTGAGGGAAAAATATTAAACACCACCAAGATAGAAACATCATCAAGAACTAACATTTCTTTTTTGGTGTGCAGTAAATATAAGTCAAAAAAATTGAGGGTTACATGAAAATAGGTGTGCAACCACAGCAGAAGGAGTACATACTTATTGATGACAGTCTTGGATATTGTTCCAGGGAAACTACTAGTACCCATTGTAATGCTAAGCAATGCATAGCTTATGAATTAACACCTAACCAAATGGGCTTAACATTAAATGTGTTAATTCTTCCTGTATGGCCAAATAACACTTAGGGTGTACACAAGTTTCTGTAACTGCCTTGCACCTTAGGCTGCTCTTTGCTTGATCTAATTTTTTGAGTCTTCCTTGTGTGGTATTCAACAGAACAGTTTGTTTGGTTTTTTTGTGGTTTTTTTTTTTTCTGTGTCCCCTTTTCCATGTGCCTCTGGCTGTCAAATGAGAAAGGGAAAACTTGTGTTTCAGTGACACTGTGGCCTTTACACACAAATGCAGATCCTCAGGGAAAAATATTTGATTTGAAAACTGTCTCAGAAACTCAAATAGGGTTTCTGATGCTGTCAGAAAGGAAAACACAACATCATTTACTACATACACTCCAAAAGTATTTTAATGATTTTTTTTTCTGGGGGCAAAGACCCTTTTAAAAATAGTGAGAACAATCCCTCCCTCAAGAAACTTGCTCTGTAATGCATCTAAAGCAAGTAGCATTCAGTACTTGGTGTGCCCTCACATCAGCCTCTATTATATAACAAACTTTTTTTTGAGGTTCGTCTTGCTTTACTCTCTTGGTATTTAGTTGCCAGAGCTTCAGTGAAGAAACTGGTTGCTGCCATGGTGGCACAGCATCTGGTCACTGGAGATCCCACAGGCAGGTCTGTAGAAGCACAACTCAAATGGCAGCAGAGGAGAGAGTAGAGGATATTGAGTGGACACTTGTGTGGTTCTCATCTACATACACACTCCCACTAGATGTATGCGTTAGCCATCATGCAAAAGTAACAGAGCTTGCAAACAAAGGATAGAAATGTTACTTCAAATTAGGTCCAGAGAATCACTTTTGTCTGGCTAAAGCACACTTGAAATTACTTGGTTACAAAATGAACACTGAAATCAAAGCACTAACATAAGGAGGGAAATGAGGGACTGCAGTACTGTACCTCACAAGTATGGGGATGCTCCCCATCATTCAAAAAGGAAAAAGTCATCTGGTTTTCTTTGTGGAAGTGTCTGCATGAAGTACAGCACCTTTTAGAACCTGCTTTTTGCATGGCCTTTTTTTTCTACAGTTACTTAGGCACAAAAATGACAGAACTGATCCCTCAGGGAAAATTAGTTTTGGAGCACTCTTTTGTGACCTTTCACTTGTTCCTTCGAGAATGGAAGAGGCCACCTATTTTGAAACCTGTAGTTATCCTGCTTTGGTTAGTCTATTTAAGAATTTTACAGTATAAATCATGAATAATTGTAAAGTTTGACCTTTTCTAGTTCCCTGCTAATGCTAAATGGGTTTCCAATCAGGTAGACTGTTTCTGTAAGACATAATGTGACTTTTTCTGGAGGCAAGCTTCTATTTAACATAATGTAAAGCCAAAAGCTGACTGTGTGCATGGAGTATATTCATTCTTATACCAGCACAGTTTCATAGGTGTTTGTCAGAAAGCATGAAACCAAACAATGAAATACATTTGTTCCTGGGGCTCTGCTGCCTCCAGAACGAAAAGCTGTTTGTGGTCCTAATGAAAAAGCCCTCTAGGAAAAAGTTGCGTGAAATTTAGTCACTGAATTATATATAGGCCTGTCATTAAATGGTAAATGCTCAGTGAATGACTGTTCAAAAGGTTAGCAACTGACATTTTAAGTTAATGCTCAGAATCAGTGTGCCCCCTGATGTAGCAGCACAAAGAAACAACTACAGGAATAAGCTGCAAACCCCCTTTCAAAATGACATCTAACTATCCTTACAAACCTGTGGAGAAAAAAAGGTCACTTCAGCTATGGACACCTGCTCTTTCTGAGATGATGCATCCTGGGCATGTTCAGATGACATCATTGCAGCTCCCCTCACCCCCACACAAAAGGAACCACACAGACTACATGCATATAATTTCTACCATTTGTTGACAGTCCAGGATAGCATTAATGGGCATTACAGAACACCTGAACTCTGTATTTTCTGGTTTTATGAAACTTAAGAAATAAGAGTACGAAATGACCCTTTATTTTTTTGCTTCTCCAAGGTCTTGAGATTGGACGTTAACTAGACTTTCCAGAAGACTTGAAGATGAGCAGAATGCAAATTTATTTTTAAAAATAATAATTATCCAAAATAGTAGTAGAAATACATTTTAATATGGGCAGTTTGCATAATAAATTATCATAGACAACACTAGTTCAGCATCTAAATTGTATCTCACCTTATGATTCTTTAAGAGCTATTCTGTATGTATTTTCAACACATATAACATGTTATGTGCAGAAATTATTTACATAATATGATTTGCACAAGGGATTCAGGCTTTATAAGAATGGTCACTCAACATAAAATAATGTTTGAACCTTCTTAATAGAATAGAAGGATGTGTCAATTTCATAAATGCAAGTCAAAAATACTACAGATAGATTGATGACATGATTCAGTCCAAGGGCCCATCTCAACACCTATTCTGATCCCAGAAGAGCTGTAAGAAAAAGCTGAGGGAGAACAGGAACAGGCTGAGCTATGTATAATACTTGTACAACCGCTTTTAGCTACTTTCAGCTGATTTTTTTTTTACAGGAAATTTTTGTACATTTTCTATCAATAGCTGAAGTATTTTTATGCATGAATACAAATACAAATTTTCTAAACTATGAAAGCATTTATACCTCCTTCCTGGAAAATATGTTAATATCATTTAAATGATGTGCAACAATAACTATTAAAAAAAAAAAAAAAAAGGAATAAAGGTTTTTACTCTGTTTTGAAAAGAATATTATGCATCCCTTTTCTGCACTGTGCTATCACTATATTTTAGGAATTCCTTTATTATTCTTTGATAGGTAACTTAAGTTCAAAAAGCATCCAAAAAGAGCTTAACTCCTCTTCACCTGAAAATCCTCAAAAGATTCTGTAGCTGCTGAGTGAAAATTCTGAAAAAATGGACTCTAGTTATATCAGTGATGCTTTACTTGAAAAGACTAAAGTATAAAGAGGTAGTATAAAGCCACCACAATGAAATGTGTAAATTTTTCAAAATTCCATAGGATCCATGCACAACTGGAGTATTATTTTATATCCATTTCAACAGTGGAAAGAATATTTATCTTACCTGCAAGAGTCCTCTGAAGGTATTACCACCAAGATAAAGGCAAATTCAGAGGATGTAGTTATATTTAGGTATTTCAAAAGTATTTGGCAAGGGATTTCAATCAAAGAAGCAGAAGGTACAATAGAATATGGGATGAAAAAGCTGTCTGAAGAACAAAAGAAAAAGGTGCACAGCTGGAAGCTTTTCAGTTTGGAAGAGATGACTCCAATGCTTGCATAGTTTCTACCCTCTGGAAGGGCAGTTTTAGGAGCTAGTTAGAGATTGTTCACAGATGAAATGTCAATAGTTTAAATTAAATAAATAGTTAAAATTGAAATAAATTTTAAGTAAATAAGAGGCATTATAAGAAACAAATAGCCACTAAGGCAGTTACACAAATGTATTGATTTAAGTTTCAGAGTAAAATTTCAGCATATGATAGCTGATGCATGCTGATTCATTGAGATCTTTATTTGCCACCTTTATAAACCATAAGTGAATTAATATATTCTGTATGTTCTAAACTCTTAAATTTATTAAATCCTTGCCTCATATACTTTTTGTGAGAGCTAACAACAGCATATATGAAGCAGGATTAAGTAAAAACTGCAAGCATTGGGCTAAACAGAACACAAAGTTTATACTTTCAGGCAATTAAATACCAAGAGAAAGAAGATATACACAAGATGAAAAAGCATGAACAATGCTGGAATAGAGAAGCTTCAGAAAACAAAGAGAACACTAGATGAAGATAAGAGTAATCCAATTGGTTAACTTGCTGAGAAGCAACAACATTCCCAGAAGAAATTTTAAGAAAATAATACTATGAACAGGAGAGGTGTGCATCTGACAAACTAAAGGACCAGTGCTGAATTACAAAGAACTTAACTTGTAACAGTTTAGTGGTAACTTCTGACCAATTTATCAGCTATGTAGGGAGACGTAATTTGTTCTAGAAAAGAAAGAAATATGAAAATAAAATCTGATGTTTGATATTAAGGCACTTGTTTGTAAATCTCTAGAGAACAAAGGAAACCAGATGAAAAATACCTGCAAGTGGTGAGGGAGCAATGGCAGGTTGGTGAACTACTTAATTCCCACTTCATCAAAGAGCATTCTTTTGTAAATAAAGCAAACATTTTAGAAATCCTGTGCAAATTCAACTATCACATGTCCAAAGAGAGAAAGCACAAAGAGGCCCCAGTAAAGGAATAAGGCACTTGAAGAAACTCTGGCAACTCTAAAGTAGAAGAGGACATACTTTCAGAGGGAAAATCCTGAGGGTTCCAGGGCATGACCCTGTACAGCTGAAGAGCTGGTGGTCCCGTGGCAGGAAGCCAAATGCTGCGGCATGCTCTAGCTGCTGGGGGTGGGGCAGAATGGTACGTAGGCTGCGATGCTGCACAGGCTGAGTGAACAGTACAGAAGATATATGAGGACTGATTTTATGAGAATTACAGAAATCAGCTTAATATATACTTGTAATGATATAAAGACAAATAAAACATGAAACGGATTCCTATCCTTTTATCACTACACAGCAAACGGCAGAAATTACAATGTGTGAGGCACTATGTCTTAATCTCTGATTATTAATAATAACTCTATCAAGACCCTTCTTGGAAAATAGTAGAATAATTTGATAAAAAGCATACTGTGACAGAAAGATGGAATGAGACAGTCTAAAAATGAACAAGCTAAGTAATTTTTAGAACTATGATACTACTGCAAATCTAGTTGATAAGGAAAATTTCAATTGTTAAGAGAGCAATTAGATGTTAAATATATTTAGGAAAAGACTTATTATTTCTTTTTCCCTCAAGACAAGACAGAATTGGAAATTAGTATGAAAAGAATGATATTACATATCACAAAGTGATAACTTGACCAAACAGTAATTTTCTGTTCCTTAAATATGATAGAAACAAGCAGATGTCCCTTGTTCACACTATTAAAAGTTTGTTTCTGAGAACAAGCACTTCACCATCTGAAGAAGCACTATACCATACAGTTTTGTCATGTAAATTCCTGTGAACAGCAGATGTTTATTTACCCCCTGCGCCTTGATCTAATGCAACAATTCTCGATGCAAGATTTCCCCTTGAAACAAAATGCTGAGCTTAGGCTCAAGATCCTGAAAGACTTACTTGCATCTGCACTCCTGACCACTGTTTCTATGGACTAAGAAAGGTAAGTCCTTAAAAGTATTTAGCATTAGTATTTGCCTGTACACTACTGATATATATTATTCCTACCAACCTACAATTCCTTATTCCTTGTTACTAATTCAAAGCAAACCCTGATTTCTGTATTCCAACTACAGGAGGAGGAAGTTCTACATCTTTCAGACTGATTTATCTCTGTTTCATTCCCAGCAAACTTGGTGTTTAGTAGAAGAGTATAATTATTTCCTGTGTTATTAGCTTCTACATTGCATTTGGATAAAACGTCACAGCAGCTCATTCCTAAATCCTAATTCTTGTCTGAAAACCCCTGAGTTAAGAGAAACTTGAAAAAACACTCACAGCTTAATTGTAGCTGATTTAAATGCTTTTACAGTCAAGATATTTTATTTTAAAAATAGACAAATTTAGAGATTTTTGTTGGTTTGGTTTTTTAATGATTTTTTTTATAAAAAGGGTTCAAACAGTCTTTTACTAGGCAATGGTAGCCCCGTAGCTGCCATGGGACAAGTATCACGTGGCCCACAATCCCTTTATCTACTCTGCTTTTTATCTGTTCTTCCCAGGAGATAAGAAGGGAAAGGGAGCCCAGAATACAAACAAAAAACCCCAGTGTTTAGTTCTAAAATCCAGACTGGGTTCAGAAGAACTTTTCAAAGACAAACCACAGATGACTTAAAAGCTGGATAATCTTCAAGTAACAGCTCACCTGGGACTGGAGATTTTCCAGGTGCTTTTGATGTCTCTCAATTGAGTCTCTAAGGTGATTCTTTTTGTCATTTGACAAATCTAGCAGTTTCTTCAAAGTGCTCAGAGGAATAGAGGGTAAGCACCCTGGTCTATCACACCTACAGTATAGGACCAATCAATACATGAGAAAGAAGCAGCAAGAGAGGAATATTATGTGCTACCATTATCTTGCATTGCCTGGCAAGAAGTTATCTTTAATGATCTAAAGTATAGCACTGTTCTCATATGGGCTTGTTCTCCAGAGTGACTATAAGAAAGGCTTTGTTTTATACAATAGATCATTCTCTGAACACACTCTGTATCATTTGTGTTAACATCAAATGACAAAATAGGCATTTTTGATTTTAGCTGTTAGCTCTAGGAAGCAAACACTGCTTAGAGGAAGACACTTGATGTACACTAACATTGCTTACTAGATCTGCAAAAAAGGGTACTTGCTAATTGCACTGAAGGCAGGTAAAAGCCATTTACTTTTAAATATGCTAAAATCATACAGCCAGAACAGAGCACTAATGTGAAGAGTCTGGATGAACATCACAAAGACAACAGTTTTTTCTTGTCACTTAATTTCTTTTAGTAGTGTAACTAGAAGCAAAGTTTCCCTTGAAATTTCTTTTACAAAGTTATTTTTCAGAGTAGAACTGCACCTGAAATGCAGGTCCCCAGCACGGTTTTGTATCCTCTGCCCAAAGAAAAGGGTCCACAACTCTCTCCATGGACATGAAATAAGGAGGTATGTCTCCACTGCTTCCCACACAGAACAGTTTTTTGTAAGATCCCATTGCTGTTTGGCTCTGAGTCACATATCCATTTACTTTCACCAGGATGAGGCCGTGGGACCTGAAAACATGAACATGATAGAAAGAGTGGGGTGACTTAAAAGCTGAGTTCACTCAGGCTGTGTCCAATAGAAGCATACCTTTGGTGTATGATTGCAGGAATGGAACAAAACCGTACACTATTATTAGATCATGAGAGTGAACTTTGTCCTAGGGAACTATCTGTCAGCTGTGGCTTGCAAAAAAATGCTTAAATATTTTATTCCCTATAGCTACATATATTCAGATATTTATACAAAATTTTTACACAATAAAAGGAAATCACAAATAGAAAAAGTCATTCAGTGTCTGCTTTCCAAATGTACTTTTACTGAGTATTAGCACCGAAGGTAGCTAATGAAGGAAGAAATCCATCAAAAGGACTCAATTGAGGAACTGAAAGGCTACTTTCCTCCCAAACCCTAAGGATTTTAGTTGCAAGTCCTTAGACCATTTACTTTCTCCACTAGAAGAATATGTTTGAACTCTCCATATAAGGCATATATCTGAGGGCAACCCAGAGAGAGCAAACCAAAGCAATTTCCAAATGATGGTAAATATGGGATCTGATGTCTAACCCTGTGAAACCATTTTTCATTTCTTCTGGCTACTATGCTTAACTGCATTCTTCATGCCCAATCATTTCTTGGAGCTTAGCATTAGTTTAAAGTATGAAGAGAAATTTAAGCAAATAGCTGTCATTAAAAACAAAAGCAAACCTTCCAAGTAGCTCATCATAGAGGAGCCTGCTTTTCATATTCCCTAAACTACCTCAAGATCCCAAAGAGGGTAACATTCAGGGTGGATGAAGTACAACATTCAGGGTAGATGAAATGCCATGACTTGAAGTGTGAGAGATAATGGCCTGTCTACAGGAGGAATAACTGAAACCTGCTGTTGGTCTTCTCATTAAAAAGTCAGGAACTGGGATCATAAATCCTACAAGGAGAGAAAATATGGCATCGTAGAAGTGACATGACATATAAAAAACTAGCTAAAGTAGTTCCAAAAGGTTTCCAAGAGTAATGTCTGTAAGTGGAATCACATTACTATGGAAGACAACATATATCATTTCATAGCTGCTATAGTGTAGCAGGGTAGCCCTGTAGCCCAGTAAATACTGTATTGCAAAGCTAGTAGCAGTGCTGAGTTTGCAAGGCCTCCAGACAACAGCTTTTCAAGCTTGCTTGGTCTCAACTTCTCTTGAGCTATCTGCAATTTCCCAACTTAGCTAGAATAGCAATTTTTCTAATGACCAGGTGCTTACACCTAATTTGCTTTATTTTTACTTATTTTTGTATGTTATAACCATGGTTTTATATAGATATTCTCTGTAGAAGATACGGTATGATAGGAGAGGCCTTGAAAAGTGGAGACACAGGATATAGTCTAGAGAAGTGCAGGCATGGGATGGTAAGAGATGGGGCATAGGCTGACACTGGAGGCCTCAGCACTGTAGACAACTCACTAAGTTGAAGAAATAACTCAGAGCTGAGAAAAAACACACTGAGGGGTACAAAAATATGAAGAAAAAACATCCAGCTTGCATGAAATGCACCATACACAGGAAATTTGGTTGTACCATGAATTAGTCAGTAAAAACTGAGCAAGGTGTATAGCATGCTACCAAACATATCAATATTACTTCATGAAGCTCCTAAAATGAGGTGGGAGAAATCAACAATATCATATGCCTTGTGGATAAGGATTTGAGCTGCATGATTTCCCTCTTCTTTCTTAAACCTTCAATTCTAGCACCCCAAGGGACATTAGAAGGCTGAGCATAATATCAGGAAAAATGGCAGAGAACAGGAAGTATGCATATGACAACTCTATGATTTTTTTTTTTTTTAATTTTTTTTTTTTTTTTGGTCTGTCTTGTAATGACTTCATCTGGGGTAGTAAATTTTATTTAAGTAGAATGTAAAGATTTCAGTTGGGCTTAAAATATATTCTTGGATTTATGTATAACATGTGTTTCTTTTTTTTTTCCTTAATAAAAATTTGAAAGTAATGATACATAGGTACAATTCTGCTTACAGAGGCCATTTCATGCCAGGATTTTTTATAGTTAATATGTATTATTCAAAACAATCATTATTCCCTTTCTTCAGGCATCCAAATTTAAAAACAAACAAACAAACAAGATTGAACCATGTGATTTTTCTTTCCTGGTACAGTTTCTGTAAGTTCACCAATCACCTAGCAGTACTTTGTTCACACTCTTTTGGTTCCTTCTTGGTCAAGACTGAGTTAATTTGCTGTTGTTGTAGAGTCTACTTAAGCAGTAAAAAAGTGGGCAGAATATTTTCTAAATGTTGCTTCCTATGTGACAGAAGTTAACATTTTTCTAATTATCAGTCCAGAAACTTAAAGATACTTAAGAAATGATTAACCAGTAAAACTGCTGTCAAAATATCATACTGTGAGCAAGGCAAATAATTGAATACTATGTATTAAGATTGCTGGCTTTCATTTCTGCTCCAACTAATTTCAACACTTCCAGTAAGGAGAATTTCAACACTTCCAGTCACAGAAAGACACAAAGAATTGTGCTATTTTTGTGGAAGCAGCTCTAGATTACTTCAGCTCTGGCTACCTTTTTGTTCCACTGGTTTTGCTCCAGAAGGTGATCAGTTACATTTGAATTGAAGTGCCCTCGGGAAGTGAGACAGATATTAAATTTTAGGACTTTTTATTTATTTATTCAAGACATCATGTCTTTCCAAAGCTGAAAATGAGTACCTTGCATGCTGCTTTGAAGTTGAGCAGCATGAAGTTCTGATGATCTAAGGCAAATTTTGGTGAGCTCTGTTCATTCAATGCTTATCAATAGTTTTTCTGTGCCATGGTAGAAACCTATCTGTCAGTAACCCAGGTTGAGCATTAAGTGCTGTTGCTCATTCAAGTGAAATATTCAGTTCTGCTGTACCAATTTTGCAATCTTTAGTGCATGAAAATATATTTATCTAATAGGCCAAGAAAACAATTTGGTTTTTTTTGACTCTACACTGAAGCAGAGGAACATATGTGAGAGAGAAATTTAAAATTTCATGCACCATCTGTGTCTTTTTCCTTTTTAACTTTCTCATTTAATTCTAAATGATAGTTAACATACAGACTTAGATTTAAAATCTTGCCTCTATTCTGATGTGGCCTGGTATATACTACAATGTTCCAAACTGCAGTCCTCCCGTGTGTCTTTGGAAGTGACCAAACGAAAACTGACAAAAATGAAATGAGCCAGTAGACCCTTACAAAATATTGACACATTATTTAGGCAAAGATGAAATATGAAGCAAGAGAGCATTAAGAAATAAAACACAGCACATGTAGAAAGAAGCAAATGAGAGCATGGCAGTATATTGTCAAGGTGCTGGAAAAAGCTGAACAAGGTGTTTTATTTTTATTATTTTTTTGGTATTACCTTGCTAAACTCTAACTCTGTTTCACTTTATGTAGTTCCAATTATATTGGCTCATCACACTGAGCAACAACAGGGACTTTTGCTGCCTGGGCTCATTTAGGATTTGCCTCTGAGGGCTTCAGAGACCATTTGTCACCTACAGCTTAAACATGAATGAAGCTACACCCTGTGGGCTTAAAT
>JANIJG010005505.1:0-32805 GCA_024611175.1 Megaceryle torquata
GGTCCCACAGAAACAGGCTTCATGTGCTCGCGGCGTTCAGGCAGGCAGACACCCTCGGTCACTGGGGGAGAGAAGAGAGCACTTGGTGTGGGAGACAAACCCTGCCATCGCAGGACCCGCTGCAGCCCCTGGGCTGCAAAGGGAATCCAGCGACAATGGCTGAAATGGACCTTGTCAGGGCTACACAAGACAAAAATCCACTCAAGACAACCTCATTTCCTATTTTTCCTCTGGTTTTATCCCTTATCTTATAATTCCCTGGTAACTATTCTCTAGGACATAAGTCATCTAAGCCTGGTGTCCTGGAAGGTGCAAGGAAAGACCAATTTGGAGAGACTCTCTGGGTTGATTTACTGTGTAAACACCTACAAGGCAAAGCCAAGACCGTGCTGTAGAGCAATCCCAAAGCAGGGGCACTGGTAAAGGAGGAGATAATGTAAGAGAGAAGGGGCCAAGAAAGATCATAACATAATTACCGAGCCTGGGCCCAGAGGATGAGAATTACAAGGTAATTGGGCAGCAGCTCGTTGCTGTGTAAATGCACAGTTATTTCTGTTCCATAAACCACAATCCAGGTTACATGGTAATTACTTTGAGGTCCATTAAGTGTAATTATACAGTAATCTCCAGGAGCCAGTAATTATCCTCATGTTCCAAAGTATCTACCACTTACAACTCAGCAAGTTTCAAGCAGGTAGGAAGCAGTTGCGCAGTTCTCAGAGTTCAGTGTCTTGATCTGTGGGATGGCCAGGACAGGGTCAAATGTTACGACTTCAGCTGGAACTGTCTTTCAAAGGAGAGCATTGGGCATGCTAGAGGAGGAGTGCTGCACAGCCAAAGCCCAGCCAGTCTCCATGGGCCACCTCTGCTCAACAGCAGGATCGGTATCTTCAGAGGGCTCTTTCTCCTAGGCTGCTAGCACTGCCCCATAGCTCAAATACTTTTCCAGAGGTGTCACCCCATCCTTGGAGAGCAAATACAGCCCATAAGGTTTCAGTCAGGCTCAGCAGTCTCTTCTGGTTGCCAAGTCAGGGTAGACAAACTCTACATTTGTCATTATGTCCAGTGTGTTATATTTTACTTAATTTATTATACTGCAAATTAAACTTAATGCTCAGCAGTGTCAATACCTGTTGCACATCACTTCCACCTTTGGCTCACAGTTTCCAATGCGAGGTTCATTCCAACCATCAGAGGAAGACGTAGGCACTCTCATAGCTCAGTCTTCCCACTGGTCCCAGTCACAGCATGTCCCAGTGGCAGGGAGATCTGGCACCCCCAGGACAAGCATCAGGGGAATGGTCCCCTGATCTCCCCTGCACCACTGGTCAAGGGGGCCTGGGGAAGCCCTTTCCTGGGGTCCATACAACTGAAGCTGCTCTTGTGTTCCTTGTCCTTCATAAAATCCCATTTTGACCTGGAAAGGCAGGAAAAATTACTCAGAGCCAAAGCCCCTGGGGGTGAGTTCCTGGGAGAGGGGGACAGGGCACTCTGCAGAGGTGAAGCAGCACAGTCCAGCACCAGGCATTGGAGGGAAGGAGTCCAGACAGCAGCAGCCACGGCTTGGTCTGGGTTTTGCCTGACAGTGCTCCGAGCAGGGAATATTCCTGTTGCAAGAATGTGTGAGATTTTGTTTCCAGGCAGTGGCTGGATCAGCACGGTAGGAAAAACCTGTCTCCCATGCTTAACAACCAAGTTTCCATGCCTTCAAAGCACCAATACAACTCGGTTGAGTTCCTACAGCAGTGTTAATGAATGTTTTTCCCTTCTCTGCCTTTCAGGGATCTAAACTACAATGAGCTGCTGGAATTCCCTGGAGCCATCAGGACGCTGGGCCGACTGCAGGAGCTGTGAGATTTTCTATTTATTCCTTTTCAAAAGCATTCCCCATTGGAAAGTGACCAATAAAGCTTCACATGTGCTCTGACTTGAGGAGAGCACTCAGTCCAAGCCTTTCTTTTGTCTTTCCCAGACCTTTCTGCCATGCATATAAAAACAGTTTCTGCCCTCAGTTCCCATCAGCTCTAATCACCTCACCATCAGCCTCTGCACCACAACTGGTGGAGGGGAGTGGCAGATCCTCCATCAGGCTTGGAGCACGTTCCTCCTTCAGGTGTTCATTCTCCTATGGCATCTGAAGGACTCAAAATCCACCTAATTTCCATCTACTTCCAGTGTCCATTCCCCATCTTGGGACCACAAGCGTGGAGTTACCTGTGTTATTATAAGGCCATGGCTTCTGCAGGCCCTGTGCCACCTCCTCTGATGTACAGAAACCGTTTGATCTCCCTTAGAAAAAATTTATAATAGGGAATTACAAAAGTTTATAACCATTTTAGTGGCTAGCTCTCTCTCCTCTAACGGGTCAGCCTGGGAGACACTAAAAATGTGAAACCATCACATTTAACACCAACAAAGGTAGAAGCACCAAGATGGGAATTGAGTAGACGTGAATCCACAGTTCTTGTGGACACTAAGGCTACATCATACTGGTGAGAGGCTGGGATGGGACAAAAGCAGCTGCTTTGGTGCTTCTGGGGGGCTTGGAGTGAAAATCTGACACTACTTTTTTTCTTTTACTGGAAAAATTCTCAGGACGTTTCTCTGATCAGACCAGATTTCATCATTACTCTGCCATTCAAAATGAGAATAAGATCCTTAATCCACTTTGAGATGACTTTTGAAATGCCCATCACTAAATAAGAGGCAGATTTCAAACAGTCATCCAAGTAATCACTCACACAAGCTCCTCTGGGATTAAACAACCTGGGCATCACCCAGTCTTGGTCCTGCTTTTGATGTACAGGAGATCAGACTGTGGCCATACAGCTCTTTTCTTATGCAGAAGTTGGCTGAGAACAGTTTTCTCAAGCTTAACTAAAAATATCACAGCTAGACATACAAATACTTTAAAGTCACACAGGCCAATTCTTCATGGTAGGCAGCACTCTGGTTAACAGCTATGGAGCTGTAATGGGGACCATTCATAAAAATCGTACTTCCTAGAGGGTATAAAACAAGTGTACTTTGTTTGCTCCTGTTTTCTGACCTGTAAAGTGTTAAAGCTTAAGTCCTTATATTCTTGGTGGGCTCAGCAGAATGACATATTGAGCTCCAAGCTGTACACAAGGCAAATAGAGCAGAACAAAGGCTTTGTCCTGCTAAAGGACAGACCTTGTTCACTTGCTGGGATGATGCTACAGCTGAAACAGAGCCTACACTTCCTATTTTACATGTGTTTTGAAGGATCTCTGCCTTTAAAAGTGTTGAGGAAAGAAAGTGTCTCCAAGCCTGTCTTCTCATCCATTAATATCAAGATATTTGTTTCTCCCAACAGCGGTTTTCATAACAACAACATCAAAGCTATTCCAGAGAACGCATTTGTTGGGAATCCCCTCCTTCAAACAATGTAAGAAAATTAAACAATCTTTCCTGAATCGTTACATCCCCGGAAAGGGGCATTTCCTGATGTCTCCGCTTGGCATTTCTGACTGTTGTCAGCATAACCTCAATTTGACATCTGCTGTATATGGGCCAGAGCAAGCTGAAATTAGCTCCTTCTCAGCTATGCCTCAGGTTTTTTTGCCATGAGTCCTCCTCTCCCCGCAGATGAACTTTGCTGCAGTACAGGCTGATGACAACGAAGGAACAATGTATGGGTGGTCTGCAGGGAAATCTTGCTGTGCATAACAGGATTTTCTAAGCCCTGGTTGACATCTGCCTGTGTTTATTCCTTGTGTTTAGAAAAGCTGCTGGCCAGCTACAGCAGAAGCTATATGTGTCAGGGAGCTGGGACACCAGGTCATTGTGTATCTGCTCCAGACCCATGGACACAAAGTTCTGCAGATAAATACACCCAGTTGTCAGCTCATTTCCCCTTTGACCCAGGTAGAGACTTTTGAATGGTTCTTCCCTGAACCACACCAATATTGAAAATCATGGCAAGGGACAAAAGCTCTGCTTGGCCAGTCTGGGACTTAAGTTATAGAAATGCCAACATCTGGATAGCCATGGTGACACTGGGTGAAAACGATCACTGCCCCGGTCAAAACAAACCAGCCTTACCCACATCTTCCTTGGCACCATCCTTGGAGTGACATAGGGGTGGGACACAATGTCTCCATTGGATCTGCCCATCTAAAGTATTTCACAGTGAGGAGGGAAGTCCTTCTTGTAGAAGGTGATTCAACTCCTCCTAAAGCTGCTTGGATCCCAGAAGAGTTCACTTCTGTCCACTGACTGTAACAAGTAGGAAACATGCTGATGCTGTAGATATGTAAGATCAGAAGAGGGGACAAGTGCAAGGTGTTTTCCAGCCTGGTTACAGCCCTACAGCAGGGTTGAAAGAGGGCTTTGCATCTCTCTAGTCTGCCTGCTTCAGAAGAGTCCTAAAGGGCCCTTTCAGAGCAGCAGAAGACCTCATTTGTACCAATGTTCGGCCAAAACAGGCTAGTGGGAAACCCTGGGGTTATCTGGAAATACAGGTTCCTCACAGGACATCAGAACCTCCTGTAGAGCTTACTACTAGTTGCTCCGAGGTTCTTGATATGTAACAGCATCTTCATGTGTAGCAGAATCTGACCAGTTACTCATTTCCTTTGCAGACATTTTTATGACAATCCCATCCAGTTTGTTGGACAGTCTGCTTTCCAGTACTTACCAAAGCTCCACACTCTGTAAGTTCACCAAGCACATCCTCAGAGAAGTAACACATCCAAGCCCTTAGTGGCCTTCTCCTTTTCTCTTTTCTGGACCCTTTGTACCAATAGAAGACCATGATGACACTATTCTGTCCAGCCCCAAAGGCAGCAAACCAAGGAGTAGACACTCCTTGAGGAAGAATAATTTCGAGAAGGGCATTTTGGAGGGAGCTGTTCATTCCTCCTGCCCACCTAGTGACAAGCACTGGGGACTTCTAGGGTCTCCAAAGCTACATCAGCATCAGCAAAGACCATACTCACAAGTGCCACTATGTTTGCTGCATACTGCTCAAGCAAGCCCTACGCTGTTGTGGAGTTGCTCATGCACAAGCCCACTGGAGGCATTTACCTTCCTCCACAAGATGGAGAAGCAGAGGAACACGTGTCCCATAACACTGACACCACAGCACAAATAATCTCACTGGGCAGGCACTGGTGACAGTGCTTCCTTCACACATATGTTCCTAGGTCTTCTCCAGGTCCACTAGCGTGTGGTGGGCACCGTCTGGACCAGAATGGCTGTTCCACATTGGCTGGCCTGTACTGGCCGGCTTTTCAGATAACCTGTCGTGGCACAGCATTAAATGCTGATGCAGAGGCAACCTCAAAATCTCTATTTATAACCCTCACCCTGACTCTTGATGCACAAACACACACTCGGGCAAATAAAACAAATCCTTCAAATTCTTTAGCTCCAAATGCATAGACTCTGGAGGTTTGGGTGGGATGCCCTGATTACATTCCCCGTGGTAATTGTTTGGGTTTTTTATTTAATTAGGGTAGAGATCATGCCAAGAATGTCAGTGGTTGGGGGAGGGTCTGAGCTTGCCAAGCCTCCTTGCATAGAAATGCTCATCTCTGGCTCACCGTGTCTGCACTGCGTGAGACATCTGCTCCGCTGCCCAGCCAGCAGCAGCACGCTGACAACAGGGACACCTTTGGGTCTGGGCCTCCAATCGCCCCAGTTGGGTGTGAGGAAGCAGATTTGCCACCATGGCTGATGGGTCTGGGTCCTTAGGCAGCTGCACTTGCTTCTGTGTCCACTGTCCACCTCACTTCACCCTCACTTCTCTCCAGGTCGCTCAATGGTGCAACGGACATCAGAGAATTCCCAGACCTTAAAGGCACCACCAGCCTAGAAGTTTTGTGAGTGGCAACTCTCTCCCTTTTACCCTGCTATTTGTGCTCTTCCTCCTTCAAGGCGGCCCAGGCTGTTTCAGTGAGGACCACTTTCACAGTGCTGTGCAGTTGGTTGTCTTCAGCTCTGCCTCTCCCTGGTCACTCACCTCTCTGCTTCGTTTCACCCCTGTGGCTCCTGAAAGCAGCTTTCCTCTCCGTGAGTTGCTCTCTCAGTTCTGTTGAGTGTGCTCCAATCTATTTTTTATTCTTATTTTTTCTTCCTTCACTTCTGTGTCTGTGAAGGAACAAGCCTTTGGGTGCAGTGCTTCGGCATGGTCTGCTGAGCCCCATTGTCTCTGTCCATCCTGGGACCAGCGCTGGTAATGCAGTGCAGGAACCATCTGCTGTGTTTGCCACACACCTGCCACCCAGGCTGGGGGATCCTGGAACTGGTCTAGTCCCATCCTCACACCAGCAGGCCCAGGCGAGCAGGAGCCTAAAGGACATGCTGTCCCTGGCCAGCCACAGGATTCTCTACAGTACTGGTCCACATGCTGTGCCCAAACTGGTAGCTTAGTTGAGGACTTCAGCCCAGGAGTGTAACCTGGTCATGTCTTGCCTCAGAGACCCAGGGACACACCATCCATCCCCCATACATGGGTTTCTGAGGCAGTCATGGTTCCAGGCAGGTCACCAGTCTGCACAATGGGCAGCTGGAATTACAAAGCGTGCCATGGAGGGCACTGCCACCTGCCCTCAACATGGACAAGGACAACCAGGAATTCAGGCACATTAACCTTTACCAGGTCCAACAGCAGTGCCCATTATCCAAGTCACTTTTTGCTTCTCTCCAGGTATTTTGTTGTCCCGTTGATATTGTCTCTTCTGTCACCATCTGGGACCAGTATCTGGGCTTGCAGGTCTGTGAGCTGGCTCCTCAGCAACACCATTTCTTCTCTCTCCTCCTCTCCTCTAGGACCTTGACCCGGGCAGGCATCCGTTTACTCCCCAGAGGGATGTGCCAGCAGCTGCCCAGCCTCCGAGTCCTGTGAGTACCACATGCTCCTCTCTCCTGCCTGAGTTTTAGAATAGTGCCATCAGAAACCAGGCTTTCTTCTGTCTAGCTCAGGGTGGGGTCCAGCTGTGGAAGACCATCCTGTGGTTCTTGCTCCCATTATCTTTTCCATGCAGAAAACATGTCTTAGGCACTACCTTGACCTCTGCATGTTCTTGCTCTTGCTTGCTTCCTTCTGACATGATGCTCTGGGCTCAGGGCTGTAAGCAATGAATCAAATCCACATGTGCCTCCTTGCTCTGCACCAGTGGGAACTGTCTGCCCCATGCAAGCAGGGTAGAGAGGGTGAAAAGCGTGGTGGGTAAGAACAGCAGCCACATTTCAGAGCTCCTACATATACAGAGCACGAAAGCCGGAGGTAGATCACATTTCACATGACGTCCTGCCCAATGTTGGCTTACTGCAGTTGGAGCTCCAGCAAATGCCACCATCTAGGGGAAGGACCCTGGTCACACTCCAGGAGGGGACAGGCCTGACCTGATGGAGACCCACAAGGCCATGTGGCCGCAGGCCCTCGCATGATGTAGCAATGTCAGGTCAGGGTTTTTCTCAGAGTTGCTTTGGCTCCACCTGCTTGGCAAGGCACCGAAGGATGCTGAGGGAGGGGATGTGCTTCTTTTCTTTAACTTGGTACATGAAGAAATCAGCATCTCAGAAAGACTCCTGCACCTTCTCAGAAATCACACACCTCATTCCTGAGATCCCCAACCTTGTCTTCAGTCAAAGACATCTCAGGAACTGAATAATGAGCCAGATTTATACAAGTTTGCAGCCTTAGGGCAAGCAGGAGTCTTGCCTCACATCAGTCTTTATACAAGCACGCTGAAAAAGAAAACAAGTTTGCTCCCGGAAAGCAACAGGAGTGAATTCTTGATCACAGAAATTGGAAACAAGATAAAAACATAAAATTAAAATAACACCATTTGTAACTTAGCAAATCACAGCATTTTGGCTCTAGCTGTCCCTGTAGGGAAGATCTCTCATCTTTAGACCTCTGGACATCTTGCCACCAAAGTGTAACCTTTGGACTGGACCAGGCTGTAGGGTCTCAGAAGTTTGGCAATGTTTGCTCATGTTTACATCTCTCTTGCCTTTGAAATGTGGTGGCCTCCTGTCCCCACAGAGCTAATGGTTGTTCTCTGGGGGGCATTAAGAGAGTGTGTCCAGTGGATCAAGGGAGGTTCTGCTCCCCCTCTACTCTGCCCTGGGGAGACCTCACCTGGAGTATTGCCTCCAGTTCTGGGCTCCCCAGTTCAAGAGGGACAGGGATCTACTGGAGAGAGTCCAATGGAGGCTATGAGGATGATGAAGGGGCTGGAACAGCTGCCTTAGGAGGAAAGGCTGAGTGGGACACCTGGGGCTTTTTAATCTGGAGAGAAGACAGAGGGGGGATCTAATTGATGTCTATAAATCCATGAGGGCTGGGTGTCAAGAAGGCAGGGACAACCTCTTTTCACCTGTGCCTTGTGACAGGATGAGGGGCAGTGGATGCAAGCGAAAGCACACGAAGTTCCACCTCCACAGGAGGAAGAATTTCTGTACTGTAAGAGTTGGAGAGCACTGGAATAGACTCCCCAGAGAGGTTGTGGAGTCTCCTTCTCTGGAGACTTTCAAGGCCTATCTGGATGCATTTCAGTCTGATCTGCTCTGGTTCTGTCCTGCTCTGGCAGGGGGGTTGGACTCAACGATCCTCAGAGGTCCCTTCCAACCCCTAACGTTCTGTGATTCTTGCTGCTTTCCCCTGCCTTGCCAGCCCCTTGGCAGTTGGTCAGGTTGACAACAGGACTGTGAATGCATCTGAACACAGATGATACAGTTGACAACAAGCATCTGTCCTTCTACTGCTCACATCATGCTGCAGGTTTTCTGCAGAGACCTTGCATGGGGCTGTAAGAGCTGCAGTGGGGGCAGGGGACTCACAGCCATGCTGAGACAGCAGTCTGCACATGGGCACTGAGCAGCACAGCCTTGCTGAGCTTGAGCTCCACATCAACCTGACATTGTCCTGATGCTTTTGTTCAGAACTTCTGTGGCTCAGAGCACAGATTTGTCTTTCCTCTCAAGCAGAAATAGCTGTAGCTTCCCTGAGGGGAGCTAAAGTCCCGTGATGTCACCAGTACCTTCATCCTGATGTGTCCACAACAGAGCATCAGTGACTGAGGCTGCTCTGCTGGTACATTCCAGGCTACATCTGGATACCCTCACTCTGGAGGAACCCAAAATTATTCCTGGGGCTGTGTTCTCCCTCCATCACTGTCCAGCTAAGGCACTACCCTGTTGAGCCCAGTGGATTGACACAGGGACCAGGGAAAAGAGACTGATGCTATAGCTCTTACTCCATACTGGGTGATACTCTCCAGAGCCAAGCACAAAATATTTGTTTGCTTTCCCCCACTCCTCCCCACCATGGAAAACTGGTGGAGAGGGGCTTGGCAGAAAAAATAAATAATTGAAATGTTTTAGCAATGATTTATTGGCAGAAAGATGGAAACTGACTTTGGAAAGTTGCCATAGAGGCCACATACAAAACTTCACCCTGGGGCAAATTTCCCTTGAGCAGCCACAAATCCTGCATCTGCTGGTGGGGGAAAAGCTGATTTTAAGTTTTGCTTCTTACCCATCCTGTTTCAGCTTTAAGCTATGCCAGGATAGGTTTTCCTCTGACTACCAAGTCACTCTACCTTGGATGCTGACATGCCACAGGGCTATGAGGAAGCAGCAACAGGAGTTTGCTGGGAGTTGCTTTCAAGTGGCAGCACTTGAAAGAACGGGGACCAGGAATTTTCACAGCCTGTAATGAATGTCCTGTACCAAATCCCTGCCTGTGCTACAGCTCCTTCCCTAACCATGAAGAGGAGCCAGGAAAAGCTGAATGGAGAGCAGGGAGTGGGCAGTTGGATTTGCTGTGCCAGGAAGAGGGCAAGGTAGCTGGCTGGCTGCTTCCCCAGGCTCTGCAAGCACATCTGCAGCTTTCACGAGCAACCCCATCCACAACAGCAGGACAGGAGCTCTGGCACAAACACCTCTCTTCTTTGCCCACAGAAAAGCAAGGTTGTGCCAGCAGAAGTTGGCATGGATGCATTTCAATGCTGACTCGGGGCTGGGGAAGAAAAGTCCACCCCAGCTGTAAAAGCAGCCTGCAGCTTGTGCTGGGGGGAGCTGGGCTCGGGCTGGATGAGTAGGTAAACCACCAAGCAATCCTTGCCTTGCACAAAAACACTTCAGGTGTGTGCAGAGCAGAGCTCTCCCTCACATGGGGTTCCTGCTCTCCATAGCTGTGCAAAATGGAAGTCAGGTTATCCCCCTCTCCAGTACTATCTGCTTTCCAAGGGAGGGTTATGGGGCACTCAATCTTCATCTCCTAATGTTTCTGTGCTGTTCCTTCCCCTGCAGAGACCTGTCACACAACCAGATTGAAGATCTGCCCAGTTTCCATCAGTGTCAGCGACTGGAGGAGCTGTGAGTAAAGAGATGCCCTCACCTGCACCACACTCTGGGGAAAGGGGATTTGGGGATAGAGGCAAATCCCAAAACCAAAACTCAACCTTCACCAAGCACTGGGAAAGTTGAGCATTATAACTCACTGTCTGGACAGAAGAAGCTCCATGCTTTGCCCCTGTGCAGAATAAAAATACATCCCGTGTGCAGAGGAGCTTAATCCAGTCAGGTCTTTTCAGAGGTCCCAACCATAGCAAACAGAAGCAGGACATGACAGCACTGAATTTCACTTCACTAACTCAAGTCCCAGTATGATCTAGTCAAGAAAGGGGTTTACCTCTGCCATAAATGTCTTCTGCTTCAAGGAGGGGTCCCATGATGTGGGCACAAAGCAGCTTTTATCCGCACTGCTCAGGGCTAGCCCCTCTATAGAGAAGATCGATGCTTTCCTCAAGTATAGCTCTTGAATTTGGTCTCCTCTGGACCCTGGGAGGCACCTCTGTTACTCTGAGACAGAGTTATTCACATTCAGCTCAAAGTGTCTGGAGATCTGGCCCTACATTTCAAACCTAAGAGAAGTTCTTGGCCTTTTTAACAAAATAAAATAAAAAAATATTCTCCATGATTTTTTATAGAATTATGAAACCTGGAAAAACAGATGTGTGGGAGCAGCATCCCCACAATAATGCACTGGAGAGGTCGTCCCTGCCTCAGTGGCCAGACCATTTCATCCAGCCTTAGCAAAAACAGACATTAAGACACCCCACGAAAGCACATAAAAATGAGAGTTCCACAGGCCTTGCTGCCTCTTCAGGAGTTCTGAGGACAAAGTTAGAGCTGGACATATTTTTATTTAAAGTACCCCCGGGGAAATGTTTGAAAAAAATTGAAAAGATGGCAAAAAAAATGACAAAAGTTTCAGAATTCCAAACCTGTAGTTTCATGGTTGTGGCTACATTTCTTCTTACAGTATTTTATAATACACCAAGTTCGTACTTGTCATTAATGTAAGAGCACGGTAAATGCCTTTTTTCAGACTACTTAAGTCACACAGATCATGTCTGAAACTAACATTTTCATACAAACTGAGTATTTCATCCCTTAAGCCCAAAGTTATCATCCTGGAAGCCCCGCTCCCACCAGGCATCAGCATTCCTGCTGGGAAATATGTTGGAAACAAGTCTGGTGGTACAGCCTGGCATGTAAACAGCTTCTTTACGCTAGTTGCTCTGGTCTAACTGCCAATGTGCAGGTCTCCACCTGCAACACACAGGTGGTCCCTTGCAGCTAAAGATCCTTGAATTATCTTCCACTACCTTCTCCAATACCCCTTCTTCCCAAGCTCCACCTTGCCCACTCAGTGCTCCTCTGAGCCCCCAGGTTTGTGCACAGTTTTCCATGGCCCTCACTTGAAATCTTAACGAGACATCCAAGGATTGGATTCCTGGATACACAGGGCATTGAGAAACCTGCAGTACAGTAGATATGAGACCCTCAAGCCCCTGCCTCTGAGACATGAGCCTTTGGTCAAATACCAGTGGAGACCTTACAGACATCCCATGCAAGTCCTTGTGTGAGATCAGTCAATATCATTTCTGAGTCTGAAAGCAGGTTAACTACCCAACAAACATCCAGAGGAGTTGTTGTAGGTAGAGTAGGCAGTGGCTGTTTCCCCTTCAGAAGGTCACACATGGGGAGACCACTTCTGCAGGTCCGGGGACTCACAATGGCATTTTGATGGAATTTTAGGAAAATATTCACCACTGTTCCACACTAGGGAAAAGAAAACTAAAAACTGTGACTGTTTTCCCCAAAGTGGATGCTTGAATCAGTTCTAGATGTCTCTTGGGTGGTGTGGGGATTGTACAGGTCAGTCAGCAAACACCATGTGAGCTCTTATGCTGCTCCCGCCTCTACACCAGGGAGGGCAGGAGGCAGCTGGGAAGATGTGCAGGGGCTGAGGCACTTTATGCAAATACACATGCAGGATGTGGGTGGTGGGTTCAGAAAGACATTGGGATTTTTCTTCATGGAAAGCTGAGGTGCCCGCAGCCCTCAAACCCCCTTCATCATCACCAAGGCAGAAGGCAGCACCATGTAGTCCTTCCTGAAGGACCACACAGAACTGTTTGGTGATCCAGTGGTTCCAAACTCTCCTCTTTTGCTCTGGATAAAAAAGCAGTTTGCAGGTTAAGGGTGGAGCAGAGTGGTAAACCAGCATGGCTTTGGAGATAAGGGGGCACCTTTAACCACTGCACAGCAGTGGCACTTTACATCACAAGGAGAAGCTGTCTGAGTCCTGGGGATGCCCATAGGAGGGAATGGCTTTGAGCTGTTTTGTTGCTCATCCTGTTTACCCCTTGAAACAAGAGTAGGTGTCCCAAGCTCAAATGGCAACTTCCACCGTGACAGTCTGCTTCTGCTGCCATGGGACAAAGATCCCTGAGAAGTATGAATGCTGCCTCCAGCTGTTTTCTCAAACCAGTTTCTGTTTTTCCAGTGGTCTCCAGCACAACAGGATCCATGAAATCAGAGCAGACACCTTTGTGCAGCTGATGGCCCTGCGCTCCATGTAAGTGTTGCCTGGCAGGGGAGTAACTGGGCTTTTTACTGGGGGAAGAAGCACCCAGCCAGGCTGATGGGGACTTTCCCAACCCCACTCCCTTTGCCTCTGCTGTGAGGCTTTGCTGTCTAGTCCCTCTTCCACTTCCCCTTACAGAAGAACAGGGCACAAACCTTCCCTCTGGCCTCCCTTCTGCATGGAGACATACCTCCTCTAAATAAGCTCATTACCTGCCAGTCTTACTTCCCACACGTGGACACTCCACACTGCATGCTCTAACCACACGCTGCAACTCATGTTGCACAGCACACGTTACGGACACCTGCCTCCTGAACACCCACGCAGACATGGACCCAGGACTGGGATTTACTGGGGCTCCAGCAGCCCTTTCCCTACACCAGCCAGTCCTGGTCCAAGCACTCCTGGAATATCCATGGAGAACATCCCATTTGTTTTGGGACTGTCTCCCTACAGCTCAGAAGCATATGTTAGATGGATTCAGTGCTCACAAGTATCCACGTATCATAGTGACCTTGCTGTGGACAGCCCACCTAAGTGCTTGGCACCTCTGAGAAGCTAGTAAAGCTCCACGGGGCATGATTCTCCCTGTCAGGTGGGAAGAGTCCTGTAAGTGCTGATGGTCTTTATTTACTGTTCTGTTAGGAAGTGAAACTGAATTGCATAAAAGCTTTTTTTCTCATGATGCAGCACTCTGAGTGTCATTTAATAGACCAGTGAGTGTCATGTAATAGAGTCAATTCCTAGAGATCCCGTAAGTGTCATGTGCACCATGTTTATCGCTGCGCAGGAACGATCACGTGCTACATGCAACACCAGACAAGCAGACAAACGTGAGCATGCTGCTGCCACACTGGTCACACAAACATACAACAGAGGACACAAGCTCGAGCATTTGCCTTTGAGCATGTTCTGGGTCCCCATGGGAAGGATTCACCTCACCCAACTTCAGCTGTCTGCAGTGTGACACACACATCTGGGCAGGCAACTCTGGCTCCCTTCAGAGCTGGTGAAATGAAGATCCATGTGGGGGGTTGCTCAGGTAGTCAGCCTTAGGAGAAGAAAGGCTTCCTGATATGCTGGTTCCTCTCCACTGATGACAGAGGGAGTTGAGCCATCTAGCTCAGATGGTTGCAGAACTTATCGAGGAGCCTCAGAGAATACAAGCCAACTGAACATGAGAGACACTCTAAGAGGCCCTTAATTCACCTGATACACAGCCCCTGACCCTATCTGCTGTTGCCTGGGCACCCAGCATTGTGACCACATCTGGAATGCTCTGGCACTAAGGCATAACCTGTCTACTGCTCTGAGGCTTAGCATGTTAGCAGAAAACCCCCAACTTTATAGAAATGAACCCAGAAAGGAACCTTTCCCACTGGTCTCAGTGGAGGAGCTCCTGTAAGGCAAACTCTTCTGCCATCTGTTAGAAACCACCCGTATATAGACCCAAACATATTTGTCTTCAGGGAGCTACGAGACAGAACTTGCTGCCAACCAAGGGGCTACAGATCCCACATTTGCTCACAACGAACCCCTTGACCAAGCCGGCATCAGCAGCTTCACTGCCCTGCTCTGCACCTCTCTTACTGGCATGTCCTTGCCTTGCAGAGACCTGAGCTGGAATTACATCCAGTTTATTCACCCTGAAGCCTTTGTGACCCTGCACTCACTCACCAAGCTGTAAGTTGCAGTGTTACTTCTTTCATAGTGGGGCATGGACAGCAGGTATCTGGGCACCTCAGACTGACTCCCCAGGCTACCAAGATACTTGGCATTTAGGTCTCAGAAGGCTGCAGTGCTGAGGTGCACGTCTCAGCACTGATGTGGGCAGACCAAATCCCAAGGTTTCCTATCAATGTTAAAGGGGTGACAAAAGTGCAGAAGGGGCCATCTTCGAGCTGCTATCACCCTGAACACTTAAACCTCCACCTCCACTGATGCTTTCATATTAACCTTAGATGTCAGTGTGAAAGATCATCATGACAAACTGTTTCAGCAAGAGTCACTGCAGACTGTCTCTGCTGGCTCCAGAGGGGCCTCCAGTCCTTAACCCCCTCACTAAGACTCTTGGGCATTTTATGGTCTGGGAGCTGCAGTCACACCTGACCTATTACAGGGGAAGCGGTGGGGGAAGAGATGTGTGGGGCAGATTTGTGCACAGGGAGGCGGATACCACCTAGAGCTTTCGGTGTGGGCATTAACCACTGACCCTCACTTTCTCCAGGGATTGCAGTATCAACCTGTTTATCTCCAGAGGATCCTGGTCCCCATGTGGCAATGGCCCCATTTCAGCATCACATTTGAGGGAGCAACCAAGGCAGGCATCATGGCTGTCCAAGCTGAGATACCACTAGCAGCAAAACCCTGACCACAGTCTCCCTCTCTGCTTTCCCTTCATCAGGGACTTGACTGATAACCGGCTGGTCACGCTGCCTCTGGATGGTTTGGGTGGACTGACCCATCTGAAGCTCCAAGGCAACCCGTCTCTCTCTGAGCCCTTCACCAAGGAGAGTTTTCCCAAAATTAGGTACTGGTGGTGTTGGCTCTTTCACTTCTGCCGCTCAGCACAGCCTGTATTTGCTTATAGCAATCAGTATCCTGCTTGCCTTGTTTATCTCATGCTTCCCTCTGTCCTTGCAGGCCAATAGGTTGAGGAAGCTTCATCTGCTGCTAACATGCTTCATCTTTTAAAGGCTTCCACAGGAGAGTGGTGATACGCTCCCCAGCCCAAACACACACACAAGTGGAAAGCATGGAGCAGGCCCAGCTCAGGACTCCTCTCAATGGAAAACATTCCCAGAAGCCAGTCCTGGCTAATGACATCCAGCTTTCCTTCAGTAAACTCTGTCTGTGTGGCCGTGTCTTGTCTGCTATGGATTAATGAGGAGCCTGAAGGGGTCAAACTGAGGAAGACAAGGCTGCAAAAGGCTTGGCACACAGTGCTGCACTGCAGGCTCTGGCTGTCCTGACCCCCCCCCCCCTTAGTGGTGGGTCTTCAGCGTGGCACCTGCACTCAAACTGAGGCACCCATGGTCCAGATGACTCAAATTCCCCCACTTTTTGGTTGGATCTCCCAGGTAGTTCCCTTGGAGCCAAGAATGCAGGAGCTGATGCTCTGACTCATCCAGTACAGGTTCCCAAGGCTGGAGCTTCTCTGATTTAGGCTCCCACTGCTGGGGTCACAGGCCACTGCACTAACACTGGGTGTAATAGCTGAAGTCTGATGAGAAGTGTGGAGCTCTCACTTCAGTCTGCCTCAGCAGTGGTGCCTACAGGGCTTTCTCTTCTGACTTTTTTGACTCATCATGCCTGAGATCTGCTGCATAACTGGTTTCCAAACAGCAAGGGATCCCAGAAGCTTCCAGAGAGCTTTTCACACCTGAGATGGCAGTCCCTTGTGCAGAGTAGGACAAGTTCAGTACTTACTGGGCATTCCTCCTCTAAAATAATTCCAGTGACATCTGTGGAGCTGGTTTGGATTTGTACCACAGAGACTGAGCCTGCAGGAATGGTTCATCAAACCACACCAGGACCATTAATATTTCCTAAATTTGGAGGTACTGCCATTAAGTAGTCTTATTCTTGGGGCATATGTCTGGAGGAATCATCTGAAAGCAGTTCTTAGCCATCCTGGGAGGATCTGTACCTCCCTACCACCTTTCAATAATAGGATTTAATTTGGAGCTTGTAACAGGAAGCAAACTTGTATACAGAGTCTCCACAGCCTCCCAGGGCTCAGCCAGAAATGTTTGGGAACTTAAAACAAAAGCATACTTTTAGAATATAGAGTTTCACCATATTTACTAATCTTGTCAGAGGACCTTAATTGTCTGGAAAACCTGAGGTTCCTTTGACTTTATCGGCAGCCTTCCTGACTTCCAGCAAAGAAGCACTAGTTTGCTGTCTTTGAAGAAAACCCAGCTGCTGACTGACAGCCTGGTAGTTCATCCAGATGGTGTTCTGCTGCTGTTTAATTAACCTTGAAATGAATACTGTAATTAACAACTACCAATTCTATCTTCAAGTCAAAATCAGACATATTAAAATAACTTGCTACACTGGAGAGACCTGAGATTTCCCTGCCTGAGCTGACCAGGATGAGCCACACTCATGGAACTGGAGTTTGGAGGCACCTCTCTGACCTTCAGCATCAAGCAAGGGGGACCTTGCACTTGCTCAAGTGTTCAGAAGGCTCATCTCAAACAAAAGAAAGGATGCCCAGCAAAAAATGGCTTTGGGGTAAAAAAAAGAAGACTCCAGATGTTCATGGCATATTTCCAGAGGGCACAGGAAAGAGCAGCTAACTGAGTCTAGGGAGCACTGCAGAAAGGTGTTTAAGGAATTATCCAGGAACTTTAGTGCAGTTTCCAGACCCAGTGTTTGACACCATCCTATCAACAGTGTCTTAAGCACCAAAAGTGGGACACTGCAGAGACACCGTGGGGTGACTTGGGTCCACACTCTGTCCTGTCCTACGTACGTGGAGTCCTTAACCAGAGCAAAGTCCTTCTCCACTATAACCATCACCTGATAGATTGGCTTTTGTCACATGTGAAAATTAAGCAAATAGTGCAAAGCAATGGAGAGTCAGGTCATGGAGGTGATGCACCTAAAAGTTCTGCTTTTCCATTTTGCAGAGTCCTTGAGGTACCTTACGCCTACCAGTGCTGTGCCTATGGAAGCTGCAGCAGCCTCTTCAAGATGTCCAACCAGTGGGAGGCAGAATACATGAGCCCTGAGGAGGAGGATCCCCACAAGAGGCCTATGGAATTGTTTCCAGGTCATGCTGATCATCACTGTAAGTATATTGGGCTGAATGGTGATCAGTCCATGGGGAGGACCGTGCTGTGAGCTGGGATGCAGTCCTGCACTTATAGGAGTGGTCCCACTGCCAGCCATGGAGTCACACCCACCTCAGGGGAGGGAGGTTGATTCTTCACCAGCTCTAGTGCTGTGAATGGTCTTCAGCTGGTGTCATTGCAGTGGAGAAAGAGCTGATGTGGGGCATCCAGACCTTCACAGTCTAACAGAAAGATCTGGCAGCCCCCAACAACATGGACACACTTGTTACTTTGGCTTTGCTAACTATAGAGGGCTGCTACCCAAGACACTGCAAGGTGGCTGAGGTCACATGGGACAGCTTCTGGGCTTGATCATTAGACTCCTGGGCAGTACAGAACCTTTGGCAGGACATCTGTCTTTGTTGCTGTGATATACAAAGGATGGATCCTAGGATTCATCTGAATAAAAGAACTAACTCAAAGAACTGGATTGTGCAGCAGGCTGGAGGAAAGGGACCTCTGCCTTTGCTACTTCTGCAGACAGGCCCTGATGCAAAGGTCAGGGTTAGGTATGAACAAAAGGACACGCCTGTGGCATATGATGAGCTCAGCACAGGGCTAGATCAGGCAGGGCACAAGCGGCTCCACAGTTAAAGATGAGCAGAGCTTTCTGCTCAAGAGTCAGTTTACTCTGTGCTCCAAAATGCACTTCTGCACAGACCTCCATGAAGTCCATGGCACAAGGCCAGCAGCAGAGTGTTCAAAGCACGGGTTCTGCACCCACAGACTCAGGACAGAAGAGCAGCTCCAGGCAGAAAGCTGCTGTGACCCCTTTGCGAGGGAATCTGAGGATAATGTGAAGAAAATCATCAGCCCCTTTGCTTCCTCTGCAACTGCTGGAGAGTGGAAATAGCATTTCAGGACACAGCTTGGATGCTGCTTTTGTTTATATGTTTGTGTAAATATGGAGGCCACGTGCTCTTCCAAGGTCTGAAACATCCTGTAGGCAAAATCACATCATGCCGTGTGCCTGCAGGAGATGGGGAGAGAACTGGGTCCCTGGGGAGCACTGGACTCACCTGCTCCCAGAAGCACCATGCACCCAGCCATAACCACAGGCTTTGCAGAATCTCTTCCTGCATCCTAAGCAGGCAGGATTAGATCTAAAGACAGATACGGACCAGAGGAGTTTGATTCTCTGTGTTACAGCAGTGATAGGAGGCAGGATGACCCAACCACTTTATGACCCAGACAGCAAGTGAGCCATGAGACCTGCATCCCTACTCCTGTCATCTGCCCTACAATCCTTCAGAGACTAATAAGCTTTAGCAATGTAAAAAGTCCAGGCAGAGACTAACAAGTGTGATTCCGACCAGCACCATGTGGTAGACTTGGAGGTTACACCAGGCAGACAGTGCAGAGGAGCCACTGCTGCAGGAATTTCTGCTGAGGGTCAGTTCCTCCATCATTACCACAGCCCATACTTCAACAGTCCTCATGCAGATAGTCAGGGTGTTTGATCAGCAAATTACAGCATGTGGTTTGTGGCCAGGGCCCATGGTACTGTTCACAGACCTGCTCTTGCTGAGCACCAAAGCATTCGATGGCTCAAAGGATGCTCTTTGCTGATCCTATCAGCAGACCAATACCAATCACAGGCTCCCAGGACTCCAATCAGTCTCAGCCTCATGAATGTCAGGACCAGAGGGGAATGCTGACTGATCCTGAGATGTGCCAGATGAGATTATTAGCAGCTCATAAAGGCTCATAAAGGCTCATTTTTCAGATGTTAAAGTACTGGGTTTGTCTTGTAATATCAAACCACAGAGGTGCAAACATGAAATGCACAAGAACACCCTTCCTTTCTACATGCAGCTTTTGCAGATGTCTCTCCTCACCCTTCAGCAATGCATGGTCTACTCTTGATGAGGAGGGTTTTGTGATACTGCTATTTTACTTAATTAGTTGTTGGTTTATTTCTGTTCCCAGTGCTTCCTTTCTAAGGGCCACCAGTGGTATTTAGCTGTGCTATATTAATCTTGTAACACTTCCTCATTAAAGAGGAAAAAACAACTCCCAAACATTCCTTCCATGCAAGAGATAAAGTGGTCTTGTTAAGGGAAAATAACTCAGGGCTCTATCCCTGCAGTTGAGAGCCAGGCTTGTCAGGGCACTTGGATGCTGTAGGAGAACTTGAGAGGGATGGGGCACGCTTCCAGATAGCCATGTCCCCTCAGTCTTGTGTAGCACTTCCAGCAAGGGACTGAGGAGCCCTTTACAAACAAGTCTGCAGAATCTCACAGCTGGATGACAAAAGGCAACTTGCCCCAGGTAGCCATGTAGGGGCAAGAAACAGCCCTACCCCAGCAGCCAGGCAAGGCTCCCTGTCTCAGTGTGTCCCGCTCCCACAATCCAGCACCCATCCCTCCACCGAGCCCAGCACCCAAGGAACTGAGTCCAGACACAGAGGGCATGTGATGCCACAGACCCTGGTACCAGCTCAGCTCTTTCCCATCCTCTCAGGGCTCAAGATGCCCAGGAACCCTGAGGACACCACCCAAAGTGTGACCATTCACATCCAAGTAATGTCCACCCAAGGCCCAAAGGAGCGTGTACACGTCTCGTCTCTTGTCACCTTGTCACAACAGATGTTTAAGGACCCAGTTCCAAAAATGTTGGTGTTTGGGATACACCTCTTGGGATTACAATTGGCTGCATTTAGCAGATTCCCCCTGCCCCAGGCTCGTCCCCAAAGATGGCTTAGGGGCTTGTCACACAGGACATCCACCCAACACCCCCCTCAGCAGCCACATCCTGAAATGGGCTGCAGAGGGACAATGTGCAAAGTGCAAGTGCTACCATTGCCCTGGGGCACTTCCATCACAGTTCCAGCACCTCCCTCAGGACCACTGCTTTGGGGATAGAGATGGATGTATTTACTTACAAACATATGTTTGCAATAATGGAACAAAGCTATAGAAAGCGAGATGAGAACACATGTGTAAGCTTATCCTTGGCAACAGGACACTGCTTTACCCAGCCCAGAACCTCTACTAGCTGAAGAAGCTGACTAATCAACTTCTGCAACAATCCATCAAACCATGGAGGGTCCTCAGAGCTACACTTTTCCTGCTTCTGTCATTCAAGAAGACTACTCGAGTCACCAAAAACACCTTCCCAGGCCCCTTACAGCCACCCATGCCCTGATTCCGAGGAGTTCTCTGCAAACCCCACGTGGGACTGCCCTGGCTGAGGCACATGATACAAAGGGGGAAGAAGCATCCAGCCCAGTGGTTTTTGTTCTACCCCTTCTCCAGCAATTCTCCGTCTCCTCCAACTTTGGTGTAGGTACAGCTGGCTGGGAACCATTCTCCACAAAAAGTGTTTGTTTTCCATAAGACCCCAGGAAGTGGAGGCACCTTAAGCATAAGATCAAATAAATAAGGGCTACTTTAAACAATGCAGTCTGCCTTGATAGAGCACAGCAGCCATTTTCTGTTCCCTACAGTTCCCAGGCTGAGAGAAGTTCGGATTTCTGACGAAGAGAGGTGCATTTTCTGCTTTGAGCCCTGCTGTGCTGGCCAAGGGTTGCTTTGCTATCCACAGCTAGCTCAGCAGTCCAGGCAAAACAAAAGATTTCTCCTTCACTTCGTGCAAATGTTTAACCTACGCTTAAACCCAGTCTTTGATCGTTCTGTCCCTTTGGAGAGAAAAGAGATGGGGGCAGATTCCACTTTAACATGACCATGGGTTGGGTGGCAGGGGGCACAGAAAGTGCAAGTCCCTGCATTGATGTCAGTATCGTGACTGCACATCAGAGCCTCTGCACTGTGGATGGAAAAGACACTGGAGATTTATAAGACTATAAAATACAAGGAGGAAATATTTTTCCATCCCACTGTGAGTGTTTTCTTGCCAGACTCCAAAGCAGCAGTAATATTTCAGCTCTTATACAGACAGATTTTAAAAATGGCATTTTTTTTCCAAAGCTCACTGAAGCCCAGAAAGCCACAATGCTTGTCAGGAGGCACTAAAGATAGCACGTTATTTGTCATCATTCTTTAATCAAATAATCCCAGTTGTATTTGCAAACACAGGCAGGGAGCAGACCTCATGAGAGGCACCATTTCTACACAGATTCAGCAGCTAAATCCCACTTAGGTTAGCCGTATCTTTGGCACTGTGGAAACTCACCTTCCTGGACAGTGTCTGAGCCGCCAGGTGCCCACCTGGGCAGGGGAATCAGTCCATGTCATCCAAGGGAGACTTCATCCCACAGCCACAGATCAGATCCAGCTCCCTGGCAATTGGGCTGTGTCAAGCAAAAAGCCACATCCTTTCCCCTTCCACCCGCCCATAGAAAACCCTCCAAAGATCTCCACTGGGAGCAGAGGCCGTGCTGGTGCCATGGGTGGGGATGGTGCAGTGGGACAGCAGCTGTCCTCACTGCGTCTCAGCACTGTGAATCAGCAGTAGTTTGAGAACAAGAAACAAAGCAGAAAAGCATGTCTTGGATTAGATTAAGAGGATGCCATTCTCCTTGGTGATGACCTACACCTACAGGCCATTGAAAACACAGCTGAGGTCTCTGCACCATTCTCTTCCAGCTGCTTCTCCTTCAGGGAGTCTCTGCCTGACCCTCAGAAAGCCCAAGCCTGGCTCAGGGTGCAGTTGCAGTGTGATGGAGATGCTGGCCAGGTATCCTGGGCTCTGAGGACAGTGCAGTCTGGTTGCATAAACCCCACGGATCCAAAGCCTGCAGGTATCAGCAACCAGTCTGCCTTTAAGCAAATCCAGGACTGGGAACTTCCAGGGTTAAAAACAGGGCACCACAGTCCCAAGAAAACATAGGACATAAAATAAAGCAATAAATGTTGTCTCCTCTTGTCTTTTTGCTTCTGGGCCATTTGGTGGTGGTGGCTGCTGACGAAGAATGTGCGCTGCAAGTAGAAGCTAATGGCTCTCTTTGAACAAAGCTCCAAAGTCCTTGTTGATGAACTAACACTGGACAAGGCCTGCCCATAAAACTTCCATTTATAAGATGCATTTGAAGGCTTTGTGTTCTGTAACCACACAGGCCAGAGTATTTCTTTATTTTAATAAAGCGTGCTGGGAGGTGGGATCTGCAGTCACACCGCTCTAGGATCCAGGGTTCTTACACTTCAAATGTTGGGAGTCACCTAAAAACAGAGGGGTTGGACCCACCAATGGTTACAAGACCTTCTCCTTCTACAGCAGTGACTGAAGAGAACAAACTGGACACCAGCAGCCAGTTTGAATTACTGGGCTGGGAACTGACTGGGAAGGTCTGTGTTGAGGACAGTCAGTGGGAGAACCTTCTGGCCCAGCTAGCCCTGGTGGCCCTGCTCATTCTTCTCTGAGCAATGTTATCTCGTTGTTTTCTCCCCAGATGACCTAGATGCAGATGACCTCCAGCTGGACCTTGAGGAATCAAAGCTGCACCCCACTATTCAGTGCACACCAAGCCCCGGTGAGCATCCAGGGAAACCCTTTGAACAAGCTGGGATCCTTGAAGCTTCTCTAAATCCCCAGGATCCCATGTCCTTTCCTGCAGTGTCTCACAGATGTGCAGAATCAATCATAAGCCTGAATGGTTGGGCTTTGGTCAGACTGGGGACAAGTGAGGACCTTCCTTCTCCCACTCAGATGTAGCTGCCCACCTGTAAGGAGAGGATAAGGTCATGGTATCCCTGCCCCGGAATCCCAGGTATCACCAGCTCTTCCATCCACCAACCTGCCCACAGTCCCACTCTGGGTCTCAAGAAGTTCTTGTTCCCCTGGAAGACTTACACATGGCTTTGTCCCAGTCAGCCCAGAATAAAGCGTGACAAGACCTTGTCCTTGATCTCCTGATCATACTGACAGCACTGCAGACTGCAGAGGTACTTTGTTTCCTGAGAAAGGGAGAGAAGGAAGGTGCTGGACTGCACCCAGCCACTTTCTCCTGACTGCCATCAGAACATGTCAGTGGGCACCGGCTGGCTGGGACACAAGGAAGCTGCCTTCTCAAGTGGTGTCTGACACAAGCATGGCTGGACAGGGATGGGTCTATCCAGGCATCTGTGGGACACTGGCAGGCATGGAGTTTTCACCAGCTGTCCCCCTGAGCTTTCTTCAAAAAAAAAGACAAGAAGGAATAAGATTTATCAGAGGACATGCCATGCTGCCTGGGTACAGAGGTGCTGGCTCTCTGAGGAAAGCCAGCCAAAGACCTCCACCTCCTCTGAGCTGTACAAGAATTATCAGTTTCCTCTGTTTTCTTTTGTTCTCTATTGACTAAAACATGGCCTGTCCTGTTTCTGGCTTCACTGAGCTCCCACCCTGAGCCCTCACATCCAAATCCCTCCCGGAGGCAACTCTATAACATCGAACTGCCTCTCTTCTTTTTCCTTTGACAAGCAGCATCCACCACCAATCCTCTTTTAACACCTCCATGACATACCCTTACTCACTCTTCCTTCTTCCCATGTCCATCCTCCACTGTTCTTTCTCCTGACATCCTCTCACATTCTCCTTACCTGGAGCTCAGATCCTGTCCCACTGAAGAGTGTAGGGCAGGTGGGACATGAGACCAAAGAGGCTTTGCCATGCATACAAGCATGGCATAGTAAGGGTCTCAGGCCCAACCATTTTACATTTTAGGATCTCTGATAAGTTTGCTACTTCACACATTTCACGATGAGCTCTCCCTGCACCTCATTTCTGCCCCGGACAAGATCTGAGAGGATGCCCAAGGCACCGCAGTGTGAGGACAGGAGAGACAAGAGGCAGCTGCAGGAGAGGGCAGACAATGTCATGTGCTCTTTTCAAGTCCTCAGTATTCAAGGAGCTGGTGGGGCCAGGAGAGGGTCCAGCCTTGGCCATGGCTTCAAGCAGCACCACTACAGTGAAATGGTAGCATTCTGGGTATAACTTTGGGGTTTGTTTTCTTCCAGGTCCCTTCAAGCCTTGCGATCATTTGTTTGAGAGCTGGATTATCCGCCTGGGAGTCTGGGTCATCGTTCTGGTCTCAGTGCTCTGCAACGGGATGGTCATTCTGGCTGTTTTTGCCTCTCCCAGTTACCTCTCTCCAGTTAAGTTCATCATCGGCTCCATAGCTGGAGCCAACATGCTGACAGGCATTTACTGCAGCATGCTGGCTCTCGTCGACGCCCTGACCTACGGCCAGTTTGCCAAGTATGGCGCCAGATGGGAGACCGGTGCCGGCTGCAGGGTGACGGGATTCCTGTCGGTGTTCGCCTCCGAGGCCACCATCTTTCTGCTGACGTTGGCTGCCATGCAGTGCAGCATTTCAGCCTCCTGTGTGCGGGGCTACGGAAAGTCACCCTCCTTAGGCAAGGTCAAGGCCGCTGCCCTTTGCTGCCTGCTGCTGTCCTCTGTGGCTGCTGTTCTGCCTCTCTTCTCCATTGGGGAATATGGAGCATCCCCTCTCTGCCTCCCATATCCCATCCCGGATGGGAAACCCGCCACCCTGGGCTTCACTGTGGCCTTAGTGATGACAAATATGCTCTGCTTCCTGACTATCACAGGCACCTACATCCGCCTCTACTGCAACCTGCTGAAGGGGGAGTTCAGTGCGGTCTGGGACTGTGCCATGGTCAAGCATGTGGCCTGGCTGATCTTCACCAACTGCCTCCTCTACTGCCCAGTGGCCTTCCTCACCTTCTCCTCTACACTCAGCCTCTTCCTCATCACCCCAGAGGTCATAAAATCCATCCTCCTTGTGGTCCTGCCCCTGCCTGCCTGCCTGAACCCCTTGCTCTACCTGCTCTTCAACCCCCACTTCAGAGATGACCTCCGCCTGCTGAAGCAGAAGGGCCAGGACAAGGGGGGCTACTCCCAGTCCTGCGGGGCTGATGACATAGAGAAAAGCTCCTATGACTCCACCCAGGCTCTGGTGAGCTTCTCCAACATCGACCACATATTCGAGACACCTGATTCCCTCGGAGTGCACCCCATCCTTGACAGCTACAGCTTTCCCTCCATGACGCATGTCCCCTGCCAGCAAAGGGTGGGCACCAGGGGGAAGAAAAGAGGCTTCTCTGAGCATTGTCCCTGCCTCAGTGACAGTGAGGTGTTGCTCACTTCAGAGAGCCGAGATCCAGCCACCAGCAGCCTCCAGATAACCTTCTTCCCCTCCCTGCCCACACCACCCTACACATCTCACTTATAAACCTCCTCTGAGTAGCCATGCTGAACAGCCCCACATCACACACTGAGGGCCAGCCCCAGCACCGGGTGGCCAGCACAGTGACAGCAGGCTGCTCCATGTAAAGCACCAGTACAACCCGTCTACCCTCACCCCCCATCATCTCTGCCTGGGCAACAGCCACTGCTCTGCCAGCTGCCACGTGCCTGGAAGGGCTCTGACTGAGCTCCGGATACTCAGGGCTGGCCATGTGAGGAGATAAACCCCCTGTGCAAGTGTTGGTCCTGCTAGGGACTGCCTGGGAGAGAGCACCAGCTCAGATGGCTCAGGGAGACCCTCCTCCTTGTCATCCTGCAGCATCACAAGCCAGGAGGAGCCTGCAGCAAAGCCAAGCGTGCCTTGTCAAGGCAGAGACATCTTAGCAAGCAAAAGCCACTGCTCTGTGGCAGAAAAACATGGAAATGCCCAACTGCAATGACACAGCCACCCATAGGGACCTCGGGTCTTGTCCTCCAGGGTCTTCCACAGGTCCTACAAACCCCTGGAAATGGGCTTGTGTCTGCCCCACACCATCAACTGGAAGAGTGGAAGAAGTGTGTTAAAAGTAGCGCATCCATGTGTGCACCTGAGCTTTGGACCACCTCTGTTTTGGGAGGCTCCACTTCATCCACTGGGAGTCTCATGGGTTGGGCAGGACCACCACTCCCAGCTGATATGGGAGCTGGGGATGCTCAGCCTCTCTTTCAGCCTGACTCACAGTGTCTAACAAGGGTCCCTGAACCCCAAGGCAGCCAAATCCAAACTCCTTCCTGGAGAAATCTATGTGCTTTGCTTAAGGTCACTCAGCAGCACCTGGCCAAGGTGCCAAGGGAACACCAAGCTGCCTCCACCTTCATCGCTCCCTCCACCTCCACATGCTGCAGCACTCCTGGGGCACTTCTGTCTATAGTCACCCAGCTCCTGGACAGGCACAGTGAAAAGGGGGGTCCTGGCTCCCTCACTGCCCTGGAAGAAGCTGTTGGTTCTTGGGTACATGCCCCCCCTGCAGAACAGCCATCTGGGGGCTGCATTTGCCCTCCCCTAGTTTAAGGGCAGCTCATGTAGAAGGAGGGAACAAAAAAGAGCCTTGTGGGATGATGGCATCAGGACATGGGCCACTAAGAACAGTCTCAAACTCACTCCCTGCAGCTCAGGGATCTCCCAAATCCATCCTCTCCATCACAAACCCTCCCACTGCCACCCAAGGCAGCAGGGAGTCCTGCGGTCAGAGCTCAGGCCCTGGGCAAAGCTTTGGTTCTGCTGACATCACTGCAGCTGTATGTCATTCGTTCTTGTGAGATAATAAATGAGCCCCGTTGCTGACCAGTGGCTGGCTTCTGTCCTCTTGCATATGAAAAGCACCTTGTTGGTTTGTTCAGCTGCCTGCCTCTCCCAGCCAAGCTGGGCTGCTGTGGCGTGGATGTTGTCCATACTGATGGACTGAGGACTGGGAATTTGTGTTGTGTCCATGTGAGCTGGCACCACCCTCCCCACCCCTCTTCTGCAGAGGGAAGAGCCAAAGTGCTTGCCCTTATGCAGCAGGGTTATACCACCAGTGTCCCTCTCCAGACCCCATGGACCAGACCCACCTGGTTGCACCCCGTGATCTGCTGCTCAGTTGTTTTGAGTTCATAAGCAGGACAGAGTCTATCATATAAAAGTTTAAGGACATCATACAATAAGGTCCCTCATGTAAACACAGAGTCCCCAGCCAGAGCCTAGCTCTGATTCCCTTCTTTGCAATCAGCCCTATAGTCCTAACCCAAGAAGAAAAACTTGCGCGGTCAGCAGGAAATCAGAGGAACAAGATCCAAAGATTAGAGAAGAGGATGAAACCCAAGTTTAGTGACAAAATCCAAGCTCTGCTCTGCAGGTTCAGGTGGCAACTATGAAAGACATGCCCTGTTGTGATACTTGAATCCTGATCCAGGCTTCAGATATCCTACAGATGCTCAAAATCAGTTCTCACACTTGGGTCACCAAAACACTGAGCCATTTTCTTCCATTTCCTCAGGGCTGCTCACGTGGACATGACTGGAAAAGACTCATACCTAGCTCGGTCTGCAGAGATAAAATACCCCTTCACAAGTGGGGCTATACATCCCCAGCGTAACCCCAAATTCCCCAGCATGAATCCTCACTCCATAAGGAAATTCCTAATTACAAGACACCCCAAAATAAACCCCAGTGACACTGGCACAATGAGCATCATTACAAGTCACAGATTAACCTCAGCACTCTCTTTCCTGCAGTCCCCTGCAATGCGCTGCTGCCAGGAGTTTTCATGCCATCCTAGCAGGCATTAAGGTACCCAAATGAACACTTGTCAGACCTGTTGTCCCCAACAGATGGAGCGCATGAGGTCTCCATGGACTCTGGGCCATCAGGGAACAGTCATGCAGCATGATGGCTTCAGGAGTTACACATCATGGACAAGAAAAGCAGGATGCTGCATGGCCAGTGTAGCAGCAATTGAGTCTCCAGTTGTTCCAGCTGGTAGATAGGTTCCCAAAACATATGGATGCTATGCACACTTCCTACACACACAACAGTGTGCACGGACAGGCTGCCACAGCTGGAGACACTGTGGTGGAGAGTCAACAGCTTCCTCTTAGGATTACATGAATTACAGTCCTCACCCAGCCTGCCTGTCCCTTACACAGTCTCAGCCTATCTGGGCACATCCCGTTGTGATATTGTAGTAGCGTCTCAGCTGGTGGCCACCGTGGGGTAGACAGTGATACGGACACCCTTCATGGTGCTGAACACAGAGGAACAGGTGAGTCTGAGTTCAAGACTGGTAGGAGTCTGGCAGAGGCAGTTTGCCAGGGCTCATGCTCATCACCTCTGGAGCTGCCTGAACAGGAGGAAGAGCATCTGTGAGTGTCCAACCCAGGAAAAGTCTGAGATAACAACAGGGTTGATGCAGGCACAGACATGGTCCTTCCCAAGAGCCCAGGAAGCTGTGGAAATCTCCACTGTGGGGCTGGGTAAAAGCCTTCTGGATGCTGTGGGCTCCCAAGCAGTGGGACTTCCCATCTCCTTTTCTCACAGATGAAGCAATGGCCAGCAGCCCTGCTGGTCTTGTCTGTGCCAGAGCAGAGCCCAGCCCAGCCAAACTGAGTCCTACAGCACCTTGCTCCATCTCTCAGGGTCTCCACAGTAGATGCTGCCTGTGTGTGTCCTGACCATTATGCTCTGCTCACCCATAATGACCATTCCGTTCTGTCTTCTACTTCACTTGTTATCTTCAGGCACACACCTGGAGGGTGTCCCCTGTGAGGGGGGCATCGCTTATGGCAAGGACAGGCTGCAGGGCACCTCTGGGGAAGGAGGGACTGAGAGAGCACCAGGCCACCCCAAAAGGGCTTTGAGCCCAGAAAGCAGACACACTGTAAAGCACAGAAGCTCTTCCCTGCTGTTCAATGTTGAACCTTTTCCCATCAAGGGTCCATAGGCTGCCTCCAGGGAACCTCTGATGAAACAGTTGCCCCTGAAAGCCAGTGCCCATCACGGCAACCCAGGAACCATCTACTCCAAAGAGAACAAAGCTCCTGGGTATGGCTCCTGAGCAATGCTCCAGCCAGCACCTTCTTTTCCACTGCAAGGAGCCATCTCTCATCAGGCTCAGAGCTCTTCTTCACAGTACTTCTGCACAGGGCAGTTTCCTTGCTTGACTGAATAAAAGCTTGTGGAGCAGGGATGAGACCTGTTCCCTCTGCTTCCCCAGGGCCACGAGGAGCCCCACAGAGCCCATTTAGAGCAAATGCACCTTGAAGCCATCTCTGACCTGTGGTCCTTGCAAGATTACTGTGAGGAAAGGGGGGACCATAAGCATGGAGATGTTCTTTCCTGACCCACAG
The DNA here is from genome assembly GCA_024611175.1 of Megaceryle torquata. Lineage (NCBI taxonomy): Eukaryota > Metazoa > Chordata > Aves > Coraciiformes > Cerylidae > Megaceryle > Megaceryle torquata. The sequence continues at coordinate 29,770 of JANIJG010005505.1, forward strand.
AGATGCCCAAGAAACAGTGAGAGCTTATGGATCTGCCGAGGTGCAGGGAACAGAACCCAGCATCCTCCTGTTTGCTGCTGCAGGACATAAATGCAGAGTATGAACGCTCTGGCAAGTGCCTTTCATCACATCCCTACCAGACTACGAGTGAATTTCTGCCCTACCAAAGACTAAATTCAGTAATTATTAAAAACAAAAAAAAATCAGTCCTGCACCTCCCTTCAGAGAAGCTGGTTTGACCCTGACTGGTGCCAGGCTGGCTACCTTCAGGCAGCTCAGCCCTCTGCCAGTCGTTGGGTACCTCATGGTAACGTGCTGCTCCACAGGCTGCACAATCAGCCTGGATTACCCAGTCCCAACAGCAATCAGGAGTCAGCTTGGACTATGTAAATCACTGCTGGTCAACCAACAGAGGTGTGAAATGACTACAGCAAGCCCAGAACAGAGGGAAGTTCTTGCTCCCCATCCTCCACAAGCAAGAACTCTTGAGGTTGCTTTTCTGCCTGATGGACTAAGCTTTGACAGTGAGATGCCACATTGTCTGGATACCTCCCTTCCAGATGATCCTCTTCAAGGCCACCAAATGTTAGCATGGGCCTCCCCACAGCCACCAGAGGTCCTTGAGGCATCATGAGCTTTCTCACTGGAGACAGGGCTCCCCCGGATTCCAGCCTTTGGAAGGGGATGTATGCAACTACGGGACTGAGAGAACTTTAAGTCTGGGCCCCCCTCCCTGTTGCATGATTACTCCTTTTTGCAAGACAACTGGCTGCCAAAGAGCCCCAGACAGCAGCCAGTGAGATGCACCTCATGGTTGGCCAAGTGGAGCTGGGCTGTGAGTCCCAACGTAATAAGGCTACAGCTCTGTCAGTGTAGTAGAGCAGGTTGGCAATCCCCACACTGGTGGTCCTGGGTCCCCTCTGACACGCCCAAGGTTTCCAGGAGCTGATGGTGGCACACTTTGCAGGCGCTCTTGCAACAGCCTTGAGTGAGCAAGATGGCAGAGAAGTTGTGGGGCACATTGAAAGGGATGAGGACAAGGCCACACTGCCCTGTGGGTTACATGTTGGCTGATGTGGTGTATTCCAGGCAGAGGCCCTCTGGGCAGCCTGGATGACATGCAGAGCTGCTCTGGAAGCCATTGTCAGGGCTGGGCACCTTTGAGGTTTCCCTGCACATCAGCATGGCACTGTCAGGATGCCCTTAAGGGGACAGACAGCGTGTTTCAGGGAGGACTTTGGCCCTGAGGGACCCGGAAGCATTGTCTAGCAGGACAATGTAGAGACAGTTTGTAGGCACTCTCAGATGTCAATTTTTCACTTGTCCAGCCCTCACAGCTGCAGATGTGCAACTCCTCTGAAACAAAGCCAGTGAAGCAAGCACCCTATGGTATTATTTTTCAATCTCATTGTTTTTTTTTCCACCAACGCTGTGATTTCTGAAGCCTGGGCCATGATTCGGAATGCTTGGGAGGGCAGCAGTGCCATGGCTGTGGGAATGCAAATCATGAGAAGCTCTGCATGGGATTGCAATATCTGGTACCAGCCTCCTTGGAGGCCAAAAAAACCCCACAGAGACATTTTGGAGAACTCAAGCCCATCTTCAAAACTGAGACAGACCACATGTCAGGCCTGGCAACTGACCTCAGCAGCTTCAGGTTAGACACTGAGCTACCAAAGGGTTCACACCTTTACCCTATGCTCCAGTGACACAAAACCATATTCACATTTTCAGACAACCTTTACAAAACATGTCCCAAGAATCATCACTGTTCACAAGACCTGACTGGAACTTCCAGGCTAGCTCATTCACACATTTGCTGGTTTGAGTTACTGGAAGCAAAACTGAGACATTTAATCTCAACTTTTTGTCTGAATATCTTGTTATCTGCAATTCCTTATGGGATCGTTCCCCTGCCATCCAGACACAGCATTTCCCCACATGGACACTGTGTTCCCAGCACCTTTTCATTCCTTCACAGACCCCAGGAAGGGGATGCTGCATGGTCTAGGCACAGACAGTACAAAGCAGGAGCATTAAGAGGACCAAACATTTTGGCTTTTGTTCTCAAAGTGAAAAACATTGTGATCTTCAATCTCCACTGGCCATGGTGTAGCTTTCCCTTGTATCTGCTGCATTCTATGATCTCTGTCAGAGTTTTGGGATGGAGCAGTCAAAGATGGGCAGACTGGCACAGAAAAAGGTGAGATCTAATGGAGGACTCTCAGATTCAAGAGACACTGGGTTTGATCTCAGAGGGAGCAGAGCATGGAGCCAGCACCTTGTGGCATCCTGTGCTGCCAAGGAAACAGCACAGCATGCTTCATTCCTCTGCTGGGTGAAGGCCACACTGCTTTCCTGCAGTGGAGAGCTGGCTGTCCCACAGACTTAGAGCCTCCAGGCATAAGTCTGGCAACTGGGTGTTCCCAGGAATGTGCTCAAAGCCACAGATCTGTCTGAAATCCACCTTGCTTCCAGATGTATGCTTCCCATACCCACCACTTTGAAAGTGATAAGCAGGAACATGGTACAGAGGATGCAGACTTGTAAGGGTGTGAAGAGTTAACCATTTGTTCTGATTCCTCTGGCCAGTACACTATTCCACTACTACACCGGGAAATATTCTGCTGGTAAGCAGAAGTATTCTGGGAAGTATTCTTAAACCTTGGATGAAAGTGAAGTATGTGCAAAATCTCCCCAGCTATGTTTCAAGGTATACCAGCAAACTCAAGATCCTTGCTCATTGTCTTCTCTTCAGGTGTATCCAGGATATCATTCTACAAACATCTGTCAGGTTGATCCTTGGGAAAAAAATCACACAAAAAAAATATTAGTTCCCCATATGAAAAGGCAGCCTGGGAAAAAAGAAAAGGTTCCAGCTTCCTGAATGCCTTGAAACCAGAGCAACTTCCCTGCAATTAGTGAGGAAGGAAGAATCAAAGAATGGTAGGGGTTGGAGGGGACCTCTGGAGATCATTGAGTCCAACCCCCCTGCCAGAGCAGGGTCACCCAGGGCAGCCCACACAGGAACAGAGC
>JANIJG010005505.1:32905-49780 GCA_024611175.1 Megaceryle torquata
AGCACCTCTCGTCCTATCCCAGGGCACCACTGACAAGAGCCTGGCCCCTTCCACTTGCCCCCCACCCTGCAGAGATTCATAAACTTCCACAAGATCCACTCTCAGGCTGCTCTTTCCCAGGCTGAGCAGCCCCAGGGCTCTCAGCCTTTCAAGCGTCCCACTCAACTACTGACCAGTTATAAACTGAATCAGACCTCTTACCCTCTTCTGTGGCACCTCCCCAAAGACCCACAGGGCTTAAAGAATCAAAGAGTGGCTGAGCAGAGGGTCATTAAGTAATGGTTACTGTGTCCTATCCTAAAGGGCTCCCAGGGGACAGATAGCAAGGCACAGGTGCTTAAAGATCCAGAAAGCCCTGCTTTCTGAAGCACTTTGGTATTTACTTACAATTGGAAACAAACATCTAGGATTTGTCTGACTGCTCATAGAGCCTCATTGGGAGTGAATGATGGATGGGGGCTGGGAATGCTGTAACTGGCTCTTTTCTTTCCCTGGTATTCACTGGGATATGTCCTTTCTGCAGATCCACAGGGAATGAAACACCAGTCCCCACTTGGGATTGAGGTTCCTTTTGTCCACTCAAGACAGTGGGTGCATATGTAAGAATGCAGACAGCACCCCAATACCAGAACTACTCCAGCTAGAGCACCCTGCACTTTAAATACTAGGGACAGGGAAGAAGGAGTTTGTCCCTGCACATGGGACTAGCCAGCTTCCCCATGTCAGAGTCACCGAGTTCTTCAAATGCTCTTGAAATACTGGTCGCTTGATGGGATTTAGGAGTAAGTGCATCTCTGGTTCTCAGGCACACAAGGATGCTGAGAGTGCACTGCAGTAGCCACCTGTGGTAAGTACTGCTCAGAAGCAGCAGATGATGTCTTGTCCCCTCCAGAAGAGATGAAGAGCACTTCAAGTGCTTCCGTGAACAGCCTGAAGGGAAGAGTGAAGCACCAATCTCTTGATTGGCCCAGCAAGAGCCAAGAATACGTGCTACGTGGAACGGCAAGCTAGGGGAACATTTTTATTCTTCTTTTTCAGCTTCCAATGCCATAAACTCTTTGTGATAGTAAATATACCTGAGTGAGATTAATTAGCATGTCTTACACGTCTCCTCCATTGCATCCCATCACAAGAGGGTGTCTGTATCCAAATCCACACAGAAGTTTTTGTATGAATTTGTCTTTCTTGGCAAGTACTTCCAAACCATAATCTGCTCTCCCTCTTTATGCTCCAGATAAGTTTCTTCTGTCTGCTCAAAACTTATCTGTCATTTGTCTTCTCCTAATTTTTAACATTAAACCATTAAATATTGTACTTTTAAATATTAGTAGTTCTAGTGGTGGGTAAGAAACTATCAGGCATGGTCTGCTCTTAAAGATAAAGCATTTATATCATTATTATAACTTAAGAATAATTCCATACTATTCCAAATCTACATCAAGAATAATCACAAAATCAGCATCACTGAAGTTAGAAGAGACTTCTCAAGATCGTGTAGTCCAACCTGCAAGGGTCAGCTACAGCAGGTTCCTCAGGACTACACCCAGTTAGATTTTGAATAACTCAGTGGATGGGGAGACTCAACAATGCATTTGGACAATCTATTCCAGTGTTTGACCACCCTCAAAGTAAACAAAAAAAGTGGGGGTTTAAGTTCAGATTGATTTTTTGTGTCTGTGTTTCAAATTGTGCCCATCCCCTCTTGTCCTGTCACTAGGCACCACTGAGAAGAGTCTGACTCTCTCTTCTTCATTCTCTCCCGTCAGGTATTTATTGACAAGATCCCTCCTTCATCATCTGTTCTCCAGGCTAAACATCCCAGCTCTCTGAGCTTCTTTGTATATGAGAGATGCTCCAGACCTTTAATAACCTTTGTGGCTTTTCACTGGTCTCTGTCCAGTAAATTCATGCCTTTCTTATACTGGGGAGTCCAGAAGTGGACAAAATATACCAGATGTGACCTCAACAATGATTAGAGTGGAAGGATTCCCTCCCTCCATCTGCTGGCAAGGCTCTTCCAAATGAAGCCGAGGATGTGGGTGGCCTTCCTTCCCACAAGGCTGCACTGCTGGTTCATGGTCAGCTGGTTGTTCACCCAGACACCCAGGTCCTTCTCTGCAAAGCTGCTTCCCAGCCAGCTGATCTCCAGCTTGTACTGATGTATGGCATTATTCTTCTTCCTATGTAAGGCTACGTGTGGTCCAGACAAGACTCTCCACGGGCTGCTCTGTCTTTCTATACTCTGTAAATGCCATTGTATGTGTATTTGACTTCAGACATGCACACAAATATCCAGCAACCATGAACATGAGCACATTATTCACTTGTTTCTATATGAAAACACCATACCTCACCCCAAAGTCCTGCAACTCCCCCCCTTAAACTGCCTTGTGCATCCCCACAGGACAGGAAGAAAATTATTCTCTGCAGCAGTGTGTAGAGCTGGGCTTATTCACAGCCTTAGTGCAGAGCAGTAACCAACTCAGAACGAAGGAGATTAGGGATTTCTCTACAGCACCCAACACCGTTAGAGGACACAAAACTGGATTAGCATGGCAATCTTAGCTCTCTTCTCTTTCTAGAGCTGTAGTCTAGAGACCTGGGAGCTGAGAACCCTCACAAGTCAACCCATAGCATGCGTCTTTTTGTCAAAATGTTGGACTTCTGTCATCCACTGCAGCTCGACAAGCACAGTTCCACCTGCTGTGACTGGTATCTCAGCACTGTGAAGTATCAAAATCCAGTGATGGCAATCTCTTTTACAAGTGTGCATTAACATGTGAAGGGAGCTATACTGGTGGAACTGCAATGTTAGGAAACCATAAGAAATGGGAATAAAGCTTACTTTAAATTACAGCTTCATGTCCTGATCCACCTGATATCATTTTGCCCACATCCCTCATCAACTCAATGACAAGAAGTCTCTTTCTAGGCTCTTGGGGGACTTAAAAGCAAGCAAATAAGCCATTTGTTCAACATGCTGAAATAATCTTTGGCTTTACAGCTTTGCTCTTGATTGGACAGTGTGGCCATGGCTGGGTAAAGCCCAGCAGTGCTCTCTGTGTATAACGTGCAGTGAATGTCACCTACGCTGAATTACTGCGAATATAATATAATGTCTGAACTCCAAGAAGGGAAACAAGGCATGCTCTAGACAGGCATATTGGAGTCAAAACATGGAGAGTAGTGGGACATCTTTTCCCCATAAAAAATCAAACATGTTCTTTCATTACTCTTTGCAGTTTCCATCACCCAAAGAAAAAATAAATAAATAAAAAGGGCAGAAATGGCAGGATGACAAAGTACTTCATTGACAATATTAAGCAACTGCTCATTCATTTTTGACTATCATCACAAATGGACTGTGACAATCAGGACAATCAGGATCCTTTTTTTTATTTATTTATTCCTTTCAAAAGTGTTCTGAACTAGAATAAAATATAAAATAAAAAGCAAGACCCACCAGGGGACTTGGGAGATGCATTCTTCACAGTGAATAAAGCACTGTTTGAAGGTAATTACTAACTCTGCATCAAAGACAACAACCTAAAACCAGGGGGGATTGTCCAACCAGTCAGTATCTCATGTAAATGTTATAAGATCCATTTCTTTAAAACGATTAGCTGATTTTCCTGAAGTGTAAATCAAGTTGACAGCAAAGCCATCTACAAACTAAATACGCATTTTCCCCTCTTCCCGATGACAGCATTTTCTTTGCTTGGGGAGAGACTGGATTCTTTGAGGTATTGTCTCCCTTCCTTATCCTGCAGCCTGGGATAGCCTTAGAGACAAAGAAAACTTCTAGCCTGTAGGACATGACCCATGGTCCTGATTCTCCCATTGTCCAGCTCACGGACATGCTCAAACACCACAGCACACTCCCAGCCTGCGTGTCCAGGTTTTCCCGTCCCATTGAAGAGGGACAGAAGGGAAGCAGAGGAAGATGCATGGTCGGTCTCTTCCTAACACAACAGTCAACCAGAAATGTTGTGGGGCCTGTTGTTTGCATATAACCAAAGATACTTTTAAAAATTTATTACTGCAAGATGTAAGAGAGATATAGGAGAGAGCAAAGGGTCAGGAACTGTGTGAGTAGAGACAAAAACTTGCTCCTCCTCTCAAAAACATCATCCTACATCCATGTTTAAACAGCAGTGTGTGGGAAGAACTGATCCTGAATTGCTGCCAGTCTAGGGATAAAATCCAGCAGCTGTTCCACACCACCTAGGAACTGTCTGAGGTTAACTCTGAACAAAAACAACAACATCAACAAAGTCTAGCTTCATTATGGATGATTTCCTGAACCAGAGGGATGAGGAAGATGGAGCCAGATGAGTTGTTTCGGTGGCCATGCTGATTTTTCCTAACATCAGCTGTTCAGGAAACTACAGCTGAGGGCTCTAATCCTCAAGGAAAAAGCAGATGTGAAATTGAGTCCAAATTTGCCACTGAGATTAAAGGGGGGCCCAAAAGGAGTCCTTGCTCCCACACGGTGCTTCACAGCCAGGCTCTCCTCTCCTCTGCTTTTCTGCACCACAATAACAGAAACAGTTAAACGGAAAAACAATTGCTCTGAAAATTCGGCGGTTGTTTTAGCTCCAAGCCCTCAAGAAAAAAGTCTCTTATGCTTTTAACTTTTTGTTTTTCTCCTGCACTTTTTGCCAGTTGAATCAATCAATTAAAATAACCTAATTATTTTCCTCTCCCACCTCCTCCAACCCACCTCTTCTCTTCCTTTGTCTCCCACTCTCACGTTTAGATCTTTATTTTTCCTCTCTCTATTTTTTTTCTTTAACTTCTGATTTGGAAAAATGACATTTCCTTTTGCCACCATACTGAAGACATCTGAGGAACATAATAAAGTGAATGTCACCCTGGGCACACACACATTCAGTTAAATTAGTGGCAAATGGAAAAAAAGACAGGAAGGTAAAGCAGTTTCCGGTCCCATTCCTAGGGCTTGGCTGGCCTGTCTCTGCCTTGCTGTAACTTCTTGTTCAAATTCTTCACCCACCCCCATCTCTCTATCTCCAGTTCGCTGCACCACTTCTTCTCTCTCTGTTTCAGCTCAATCTTGCTTCTGTTAACCAATTGCTGGTACGTGCTCCTCTTCATCACCCCATGCAAAATAAAATAAATTACAAGAAAACAGAAATAAAACTGTGCTGCAGATCTGAAGCTGCCAGGTGTAAGTCAAGCAAGCAAAGCTTTGAAGGACCCAATCTGTTTCAACAAATATTGGTGAATAAGGAAGACCCCAGAGCCCCTGAGGCTCAAGGGTCTTGATCTGATTGTGAGGTCTGTCCTGACAGAGCCTCTCTAAGACAGAAGGGTCACTGGAATGGGCTGAGGAGATCCATAAGGACAGTCAGGCCGGGGCCCTGCATGCTCTGCAGAGAGCAGGAGCCATGATGGGGGAAAGCTGACAAGGCTGCTTCTTGGCCGATGTGAAGAGAACCTCCAGTTCCACAGGGAGAACGTTCCTGTCAGAGGCTGAGTCAATCCCATCACTTGCAGTGCTGACTGTTCCTGTGGCTGAAGAGGAGCAGTGGTCCTTTGGCTTTTGCTCTCCTCACATAATGTACTGAAGGAGCCCTCCTCTGTCCTCCAGACCTCCACTGTACCAGTGCACTGAGGTGAGGACTTTTCCCCTCCTTCTCCCTCAGGTTTCTCTGAAGATCCCAGTCTCCAAAGAACAGTGACACACCAAGGGGAGAGGCCACAGACATCAGCACATACTGCACCACCGCTTTCTTCATACCCCCACACGAGCAAGAAAGAGCAGAACCATTTTGCATCAGAGAAGTACTGCACAAGCAGTCGCAATTCAGTATCTCCTAATCCCCCTTATCTGCAGACAGCCCTCAGATATCTTCAGCAGCCAGCCTCAGGAGACAGGGGCAGAGAGCAAAGCCACCGAAGTCTAGAGAGGCAGATTGTGCTGCAGTGTGCACCACAATGTGCACCACAGTGTGCCTCTCATGCTGCAAGAGGTGTTTGAGAAACAGACCTTATGAGGCCTGTGCTCAGAGATGCTTAACCCTCTCTCCAGAGGGGGGGATTCCTCACAGAATCATCACCCTCTACACAGCAGCTCTGGCAGGAGGTATTTCCATCTCAAAGTTAACTAAAGCCTCTGACTTCCCTCCTTCAAATGCCTGCAGCTGGCTCCCAAGATTTTACATCATCAGACATCTTTTTGCCAGCAGTTTGCAGCAGCTTCCTCTGCCTGAAATACCTGGTATTGTCTCAGCTGTGATCGGGTGTAAAGATACATCCTCAAAGTTCCTTTTCCTCCTTCCTAGCAGCCCTTAATGACTGCTGATAACAAAGCCGTGCGGACTTTCTAGTGAAGTGAATTGTATCAAACAAGTGAAAAAAAGAGGAAAAAATCAGCATATAAAGTTCTTCATCCTAAACTGATAGTCTACCTTCCAAACACTGTGTCCAGGGGACCGATCCTCATCTCTTAATGTCTCTCACAGGCTGAAAAGGAAGGCAAAAATCACAGCTGTCTCACCACGTGCATACCACAGGGTGAGATGTCATTCACCTTCCACAAACAAATCCTTCCAAGATGGAAATGCCCTTTTTCATATGATGGTTTTGCTCCACTATAAAATTTCTTACAAGAAAAAAAAAAAAAAAAGAAGGCTCTACCAGAGGTCCAGAGCTCAGCCAGAGACAGAGAAAGAAGTGGTCAAATAATGTCTGCTGAGCTGGATGAGATTCATCTTGTCAGTGAGTCTGGGCCACTTCAGTGCAGGCTGGAGAGTTTCCAGATTTGAAAAGAAAAAAAAATATATAAATTTGGACTTCAGCTATCTCAAGACACTCAGGTAGCTCCTGCTGGGTGCACACATTCTTCCCAGCAAACTTGGTGCAACTGCTCTGTCCTCTCCAGTGTGCTTCTGCCTCTCCCCAACCAGAAACCCCTCCAACTGCACCACAGGTCCAGAGCTAGCAGAGTCCTGTGCCCCAGACTGTTCGTCCCTCCAACAGAAATATTTCTTGTGTCCAGCACATCTGATATGACAGCAAAGCATATTGCATGATCCTTCCCAGATCAGATGGACATCTTGTATCCATCACTTCAAAGTGTAGGGCTGCAATGATTCCCAGGAGCACAGGTAACATTCTAAGTCACAATAACCTTACTGGAAGGAGTCTGAGCCTCCTACAGCTACAGCTTTTCTCACTACCCTGCAACAGACAGGAGAGGTTCAGACCTGCAGGCCAACCCCACAAGCGAGAGAGCCGTTAAGGACAGGCATGCTCAACCTGTCTGGCAAAGGTCTGTGGAGACTCTGGGTGCACACAGACATGTGATGAACCTTGAAACTTAAAAAATAAAATAAAATAAAAAAAAAAAAAAGAAATAATTGAATTTCCATTACATTTTTGGCAGCTCATAATACTGGGAATTTTTCATTTCTGGTGAGTTCACTTTTCCTTTTCAGCACGATCTCTCATTTACCAGAACTTCAGGGACGTGACTTACATCCGACAGAAACTTAACTCCATAAAACTTTGAAGCTCATCACAGCATCAATTTTTCCTGGACAAAACATCTCCTGTCCCCTTCCCATCCCAACAACCACATCACTCAAGGTGCATCAACAGCCCCACTGCATTACTAAAGAAAAAGCCCTATGTCTGCCATGTTTAAATCCATACTAGACATAGGTGGGCATGACCTTTTTATTCTAGAGAAAATAGGTGTCCAGGATGTGATACCAACAGAGAAGTCTCTACAGAAAAATGATGCAGATATCAAGGGAAGATACTCAGAGCACCAGCTTTTTCACCAGTGAACAGGAGACATCTGCTTTTTCAGATTTCCTTCACTTTCATCTAGGCCTGCTGGTTAATGAACAATAAAATGTGAACTGACATAGTTCCCTGTACCCTGGACCTTAGCATCAAAATACAGACTGGTTTAGAAACAACATTGTAAAGTTGAGTTCTAAACAGGGCTAAAGGAAGTTTCACCTGCCTCTAGTGAACTATAGAAAGATTCTGGAGCATTATCCCTCCACAAAAAAAAAGCCTGTAATCAAAACACAAAGACATGTTAGTAAACACATCCATAGGAAACAGAAAATCTCTTCATGTCAGTTTATGATTTTGAAATAATTTATACCACCCTGGATACATTATAACATCAACCAACCTGGCCATAAGATCTTGGAGAGCTTCTAAACAGAGAAAACTTAAAGAAAAACCCTGTAACGTAACATAACAAAAATTTAAAATAAATGCTGGAGCTTTCTAGCCTTCAGTAGGATGTTTAGAATAAACTACAGTACAGCCCTGTGTGCAGAGAGATGAAAGAAACCTAAATTACTGTTGGTCAGAACAGCCCTCTGAATGGCTCCAGTCTAACTCCCTACACAAAGCAGGACTAACCCCAAAGCAAGATCAGGTTGCTCAGCACCTTGTTCTGTTAAGCTCAGAAATTCATCAGGATGAGGATCTCACCAGTCTGCTGCTGTTCCAGGGTGCACCACTCACATGGGAAAAATTTTGCATCAGAATTTCCCTTGTTGAGATTTGTGTCCACAGTGTTTATAGTGTGCACCTCTGACAGGGCCACACACTAGGCAGATGAAGACAGCAAGACCTCCCCTTCATCTTCTCTCCTCCAAGCTGAAACCCAGATCCATCAGCCTCTCCTCATGTGTTCTCTGCTCCAGCCCCAAACCACCTCATCTGGACTCACCAGATGAGGTCATGGTCTATGTCTTTTTTATGCTCGAGACCCCAAAATGGACACAGGACTTGAGGTGTGACCTACTAAGTACCAAACAGAGATGAAGGAACACTTTCCTCCACATGCTGGGTGCGCTTTTACTAATGCAGCCCATGTGGTTGACCGTCATTGCAGCAACAATGCCGCAAGTGTGCACAGGAAGCTGTGTCAGAAACGTTGTAAAAGCCAGGGAAACAGCACCCACTGATCCTCCACCCACACAGTCATCTCATCGTGAAAGGTCACTGGGAAGATTTACCTTTAGTGAAGCCACACTGACTGTTCCCAGCTACTTTCTTGTCCTTTGTATGCCTTCACGTCCTTGGACGTGGTTTTGAGAAGGATCTGCACCTCACGGAGGTGAGGCTGATCAGCCTGTCATTTCCTGGATCCTCCTTTTGGCCCCTTTTGAAGATGGGTGTGACTCTTGCCTTTTTCGGGATACTTCACCAGCTGCCAAGAGTTTTCAGAGATGATGTGGAATGGCCTTGCAATGACATCAGCCATCTCCCTCAGTGCCCTCAGGTATGTCCTGTCTGGTCTTACAGGTTCATGAATGTCCAGTTTCCTTAAATGACCTATAATTTTATCTCCTTCATATGTACCTCTCCCAAACTCTGCCACTAGGCATGGAGACCAGGCAGGTCATGCTAGTGAAGCCTGGGGTCTTTTCTATGTCCTTTGTCACTAGGACACCCAACCCCTTCAGCAGTGGGCCATCATCTCCTAATCCCACCCCTGCGCATTCAAGCAATATTTCTGTGTTCCTTCTGGTCAGCCCATCCCCGCTTTTGCTTTCTGTTCATTTAACTGTTTTCATTTGAGTTTAGTTATGAGTTCCCTGTTCATCCATGCTGGCCTCCTGCCATGATTGCTTGACTTCCCGCAGGTCAGTCCAGACCCTTCTTAATTTGAGAAGGACATCCTCAAAGATTTAGCAGCTTTCCTGGGCAGTTCTGCCCTCCAAGGGCAGCCTCTACTGCAATCTTGTCTAACCCCTGAATATGCCAAAGTCCAATTTCCTAGTGTCAGAATTGTTCCCCTGCCACTTGCCTTCCTCGCTTCTCTCAAATCCACCAAGCTGTGAATCTAGCAGCCAAAGCTGCCATCAGCCATCACATCCTCAACCAGTTCTACCGTATGCACAACCAGCAGGTCCATCACCTCCACTAGCTGTCCTGCCCACCACTTTCATCAAAAATTAAATGACCACTAGATCTTATGGTGAGGCTTTCTGCTTTCTTCCTCTCATCTTCAGCCCTGTGAAAACCCTGTCTGAAGCCTCACAAAATCATGGGACCCCTTCATCAACTGCACTGGAGACCTCATCACACCAGCTAACCCTAAGAGCAGAAGAATGAAACTCAGTTACAGGGGAAGGGGGACAAAAAGATCCCCACGACTGGAGGATTTAATTATTTTCTGTGTGTCCTTCCATCTGGGGACAGAGACCTCATGGACAATAGGTACCACACATCTCCAAGGAGTGCTGGGTAAGCTGGGGATGCTCTGTGCACTGCCCTGACTCTGGTCCTCTTGTTCTAGCCTTTTAGGTACCACCAGCATGCTTTGTTTTTCATTACTTGTCCCATGTAATCACTTGGAACACATAAGTCTGGCTCTCCAGCCCTTCCCACCAGCAAGGCACATGCAAGGAAATGATTACAGATTACACACACGTCACGGTATTCTGGGGAAGAGGCAAAGGCAGAGGTTGTGTGTGAAAATGAAGGTCTTGATTTGGGTGAAAACCCACTCTATAAAGGCAAGAGAGAGGCAGAGACACATTCAGTCCCACTGTCACTTCCTCACAAGTCATCAAGGGCGTGTTCTGCCCTCAGTGCCCCACCACCAGTAGTGCAGATGTGAGTGGATGTCCCCTAAGGTACAATTGCATGGCCACTGGGAGAAAAGTCAGGCAAAATAGTCTGTGAAACTGAAACGGGGGTTAAATGTGTGGCAGAAGGTGAGAAGAGACTGATTCCAGTGGCAGCAACTCCAGTGAGTGCTATGACAGGCAGCAGGTGGGCTCTGCAGCAAGCAGCAAGAGCATTGTGTCCAGCTCTAGGCAAGGGAACAGTCTCCAGATGCTGTGCACACAAGAACTGCTTGGTGCTGTTGGGGGATCACCACTCCCTCGTGCACGGGCTTTCTAGTGCTGGTGTCTTGGGGAACAGGCCAGGGATGCAAGACTCTGACAGCACCCCCTGCTATAGAGCAGAAAGGACAGAGCAGAAGGACAGAGCAGAAGGACAGAGCAGGACAGAGCAGAAGGACAGAGCAAAAGGACAGAGCAGAAGGATGGCTCCCACAGCCATCCCAGCCACAGGAGGTAGAGCTTGTGTGCTACACACACTCCCACGTCAAAACAGTGATACTTCTTTGCTGTTTCAGACCCAGGCTGGATAAAGTGCTGAGTAACCTTGTGTGAGGCACAACATGACAACACTTAAATATTGCCCTGCCTGGGTGGCTGGTGAGCTGAGGGACTATTAGCTCCTGCTCGGAGAGGTAGAGGTTCAGCAGAAACACCGGGAGTCTTTCCAGCCAGTCACCTACATGCATAGAGTTTATGTAGCTCCGATGCTGGGAAGATCTGCTGCTAGAGCAGCTACTCTGCCGGAGTACTCTGGAGCTACTCTGCCCTCGCGTGGTGTGTGGGCACTTCTGAGGAAACACCTCTCGCTGCATCTTGATGGCTGTCACTGTACCGCATGCATGTAACTTAGCACCCTATCATCCTTACCAATGTCTGTAGAAGATGCTGTACTCATTTGCACATGGGCTCACAGGCCATCATTCTGAAAGCACCTGACAGATCACATCCAACAAACATCTAAATCACATCCCAGAGACACATGCCGTTTTGAAGGTGAGCGTAAGACTTCATCAGAAGCACTTCTCAGATCACACTTGTGAGACATTTCTCACAATATTCCTGAAGACGCTCCCCAGGGCTGGAACTTTATATCCATAAAGTCATTTTCAGTTGACTTAAAGAACTCACCTAAGAGACAGAGCCAGGAAGAATTTGAAAAATCATCCAAAGCCCCAGCGTAGGAACCATTCTGGGACTACTCTGAAAGCTGGAAAAAAATCTAAACTGCAGATCCAGCACACCAGAAACCACAGCCAAAGGCAATGTTGAAAATATAGAGATCTAAAGCCCCACCAAAGCAACTTATCAAATGTCTCAGTGATCCCACTGAAGGGACATTTAGGAAATGCCTGTAGGGCATTACTGATGAAACAGTTGTGAAAATGGCCAAGGCAGTTGTAAAGATGCCCTGGAGTCAAACCATATGGATTTACTGCACACAACTTGGTGATTCTAAAATTGCCCCAAAGAACACCACATAGAAGCCATGTTGGAAGTGATCTGTTATGTCAAAGCATAGCCATAAACACCCCATTAAAAGGACCAATAAAAAAAAACCTACACTACAAAAAAAAAAAAAAAAACCAAACAACAAACAAAAAAAATCCCACAAAGCATCCAGTATTAAAAATCTTTTGTGTGATTTTTGGAAGGATACTCATGGGGGCCTTTTGAAGGGATTTGTACAATGATCACTCCATTCTTTATGGTTCTATTTACAATGGCTCCTTTGTGGGGGTTTGGGCTTACTCTTGATAGCTCCTTGGCAGAATTTTTGGTCTCTTCAGTGTGTTTTCACAATAACTCCACGATGGAGGCGGGGTATTTTTACAAGAGGCATTTCATAGATTTTTTGAGACAGTTTACATAATGGTTATGTAATGGTGTCTTGGGGGAGGATCAGAGATTTGATTTAAACTGTCTGAGTGATGTTGGATTTGCAAGTATTTTCCCTGTTAAGTATACAGTCATTAGACCACAGCCCCCATTTTATGCCATGAAGAGCAAAGAGGATTTCCGCACACACAGAATTCCCACTGCGGACTCCAGCTGCAAGGAAAGGGCTTGAACAGCCATATCATGGACAGCTGAAGGTAACACCACCCTGAAGCTCATGGAGGAGAAAAACTTGCTATGGATCTTTTCATGCTTACAGAGTGAAACAATCCCAACCTGCCCATCTGTCATGGTCCATCGGCGAGCCAACACTGACTCCCTGCCAGCTCTCAATGCCCTACAGAAGACGATATCAGCAAAGGAAGAAGACTGGGGTAGCCCTAGAAAAACAACAGCCATGATGGGTCAGGTGCAGCTCCTCTTGGAGATGCACCTGATCGTGACCTGATAAAGCAGCCAAGGCCCTGCATGTGATGCACCTTGTTGCTAAGCTGAAACTCTAGCCAGTCTGGCATGGTTGCTCCTTCTAAAAAAAGAAGTGTCCCCGGCATGAGCCTTGCCCAGAACTGTTGCTTCTCTGACCAGAGAAGGCAAAGCTCTGAGAGAACAGTGTGGAAATTGCTGCTCAGTCAAGGGATGTGCGACCTTCTGACTCCTCTGGGATGCAGACAGTGACCATCACTTCCAACAGCTTATCTTCCCATGACTGAGTCATGCTTTCTTGCCCTCTGCCCTCCCTGTTCATGCTATTATTGCCCACACACACAACCAGTCCTCCCAGACCTGAGAGTGTCCTTATGGGTGTTTGAAAAGTTCAGATCATGGAAATCATGGCAGCCTTCACAAAAACCTTAACTCTGTCAAGGAGAAGGGCTCCTGTTTGACTCCCTAGAGTCTAAAGCACCGATGACTTTTCAGGCCCATGCCTGAGGTTCCTCCTTATCCGTCCTAAGTCAGCCCTGGCTCTACATATATGAAATATCACCAGAGGCTCTTTGGAAGTCTCCATTCCACAGATTTCACATAGCAGCCATGAAAAGACATGCTGCCCCAGAAGGACAGTTGCAATCTTGTTACTAACCTGTGAGGGTTTTCCATTGTTATTTATATCTCCATTACCCTCAGGGGTATCCAGCCTGCCCAGTACCCTGGGAAGCCACCTCGTGCAGCTGTACTGATATGTGACCAGCCGGATGGCTCCCAGCTCCCTCTTCCAGAGCTGGCAAACAGTGGCAAAGCTGCTTCCCTGCAAAGAAGAAAAGCAGAGGATGGTGGTCGTCATGTTTTCTTCACAGTCTTTTGTAAAGGGATATTGAAACAGAGAGCACATAGAAGGAAGAGTGGAAGGTATGGTGGAGAGTTTTGGGAGAGCTAAGGGTGAACACGGACCACAACAGTGAGAGGTAAAAAAACCCTGATACCTCTTGTGGATGAAGCCCAGCCTGATTCTGTCTTCCACCACTCCCCTAAGAGCAAGCACAAGTTTCTCACCCAGGGATCCAGTTGGCTTGCTCCACAGTAAAACCAGATTGTAAATCAATGTGTAAGATGTGAAGGATCAAAGGCTCTGGGTTCTTCCACGATTGTAGCCACAATGGTCCTGCCCATCCCAAACTGGTAAACCACTGCTGAAGAACCCGGAGCAGCCTGCTCCTGCTCCAGGCTTGAAGCAGAGCTCGAGAGCCCAAACACTGGACTATTTTTCCAGGAATGCCATTTACTCTGAGATAAGAAATAGCCTATTCCCGCAAACCTCGCCTTGTCTGCAACTGGAGAATATCCATTAGGCAGCTGGACTGGAAACGAATGAAGACATTTCATTCTTTTTTGATTATTACAATCCAGGGCTTGTAATAAGAGCTGAACACAGACACTTGACTTTTTCTCCTAGAAAATGCAACAGAAGGATTGAAACCAGACATGTGGGTCCTCAGACAAGCAGCTCAGTGCAGTGCCTGGCTGAGACCAGCAGGCACTTTGAGTTCTGTAGCCTCTGAATGCCTCTAGCTGGTAGAGGATTATCCTCTAGTGGGTAAACATCATCTAGAGGACGTTCCCAAAGCTGGTGGTGGCTTTTGTCAGTTTTGACCTAAGCGACTCACAGTCAACCCAGTTCCAACCTTTCTTTCTCTGCCTTCCCCAAGCCATTCCTCCTCCCATAACACCACCACAATTCTGTGTGCCCAGCAGGCATGAGGAATGCAGCTAGCATGGGACTGAGAGTCCAGAAAAAAATGGAAACTCTTAAGAACAACTCCTTCAAGACTAGAATCTTTAACATGAAATATTTGCTCTGAGAATCAACAAGGAATTGCTTCAGTTTTATGTTTGGAAGTACATTAGCTCTGTTGCATTTAAGCCTCCAAAGGACTTTGTATAACTTAAGAAGTATTTAAAATAAAATAACTTTGTTCACAAATCAGAATTGGCTGGTAATGTTCTTGCCTGAAGAGCAAAAGCTCTTACTGATCTGTCCCAGACACATCCATTTTGTACCTCTGGAGTTCTTGCACAGCTTTACTCCTCTCACGCCACAGAGGAGAGCCTGTGCCTGGTGACGACACCATGACTCTCTGGGGGTTATGAAAGCGGATGCGGCTGGCGTGGCTCTGTCCTACTTTGAGGCACTTTCAACTCTTCCAAAATCCATTTATCTGTTCCCCAAAATCCCTGTGCTCCCGATGGTGGAGTTACACTTGTCCCAGCCAGTTCTGCAAGTATCACATTTCCCAGATTATTCTGATGGCCAATGGCAGCTCTGAAAACTTCATCGCTGTGAGGCGCAGGACAGCAGGAAAGAGACTGGAGATATTTCAACCATGATCCACCAGAAATGGAAAGAAAATGTCTCAAGCTGGGAACTTGGGCTCTGCACTGTTGGTTGAAAGTGAAATGGCCTGACTTGCTTTCTAAGGAGAAGGACTGAGCACATTTGAGAGAAGAAGAGCTGAAGAACAGTCTGAGATGTTGGGCTCAAGCTGTGTGTGAGATGTGGGGATCTCATCTCAGTGTTCTTAGCCTCTGTGACCTGGAGACACAGTCTCTGTATATTAATTCTGGGCCAAAGCAGATTTGATTCACAGTGTAAACAGCAGCTCTCCCAGCACAGGCTGCGCAGAAAATCCTGAGCTAGGGAGCCAAGCCAGTGTGTCTGCTGAGTAACAGCTTCCCTGATGTCCTAGCATAGGGACAGGAGAACATCTGAACCTCCATGAGTGCTGTGCTTGGCCAGGCCATTCTGCAGGGTAGTCCTGGGGCCACAAGAAGCCAGGCCCTGGCTGACATGAACAGGTCAGCTGTCCAGGACATTCAGATCTACCCCAGAAGTCAGGCCACGCAGAATGCCAGCTATTTCAGTGTCAGATCTCATCCCACCACATCCCAACTGCATCTTCAAATGTGCCACAACACAGGTGTCTCCTCTGCTTACTGGGCTGGCATGTGGCAAGAGGGCTCTAAGTTTGAGCCAGCCTGAAGGAGCAACCCAGAAGGAAGCCCATGGATAAGGTTGTGCCAAGTTTCTTCCCCACACTGGACTAGCTGGGACCTTTGTACACAATCCCAGAGGACTCTCCAAGGATAGGACAACAAGCCCTGTCAAATCAAGGAATTAATCTCTGTGGGCATTATAATAGAGCACAACTTAGATTAGAGGCCTAGAGACCTCTGGAGGTCTCTGGTCCCACCCCACTCAAAGCAGAGACAACACCAACATCACATGAGATAGCTCAGGGCCTTGTCCAGGTTCATGGTGGGTGTCTTGGAGTGCACAGTGCATTCTTACAGCATGTTCTGGATAACATCACCATCGTGTGATGGAATGAAAGTCTCAGGGATGACATGTACATTTTCCAAGCCTCTGCTCCACAAACCTTAGTTTATGTTGAAACAGGGTTCCTGTGGTAAGTTTATTTCTATGTTATTTCTGAGCCCCATGATGTACCTTGGTCTTGCTTACACATTTACAATGATGATGGCTTTTTTTTCCTTTGTTTTAATTCCTTTTTCCTATTTTATATATTTAAAAGGGAAAAAAATCTATGTGAAGAATGTTAATGTGGAGAGTAACTCAATATATCTGCCAACACTCAAAATCTAAGAATGTGTACCTATTTCATAATCATACAGTTTAGCAGCACTTTCTGTGTGATATTTTTCATCCTTTGTGATGTAAAGCTTAATGTCAATATGCAATTTTTCCTGTGGTTACCTTAGTTCTCCCTGCTGTCAGGGTTTAGGGTCAGGGCAGCCCCTTAGACCTGTAACAGCTGCTCTGTTAACCCCCTCCCTCCCCACAGGGGAGAGAAAGGGAATGAGGGAGAGACTCAGCGACTGGAAAAGGGAACTG
>JANIJG010005506.1:0-33091 GCA_024611175.1 Megaceryle torquata
CTTGCTCTTGTTGAACCTCATGAGGTTCACCTGGTCCCACCTCTCCAGCTTGTCCAGGTCCCTCTGGATGACATCCCTTCCCTCTGGTGTATCGACAGCACCACTCAGCTTGGTGTCATCTGCAAACTTGCTGATGGTGCACTCAATCCCACTGTCTACATCATTGATAAAAATGTTAAACAATACAGGTCCTAGATTTGTTAGTGTTTCTCATGTCCATGAAATTTCTCCTAATCTAGACAGAACTGAAATAGTTGTTTTCTTACTAGTGCTTTGCGGAAAGGTAAATGTGCTTGATGTATTGTTTTTAAGTAGGTGAGAGAGATAAAGTTTACTGTTAAATCTGTCAAATAGGCACAGTTTTGGTTCTGTGAGATCAAAGTAAAAACACAGTTCTGCTCTCACATCAGCACCTATCTGCCAAGACACCCACATCTTTGCTAGTAAGTCTCCCAAACTTACAGTTACACTGCTGCTACACATGGCTAAAGCAGCTGCTGTCTTGGCCGAGTTGGGCTGAGTAGCTCTGAGTTGAGCGTGTTGGCACATTTTTTTTTTATATGCAGGGCTGTCTGGGAATCACAGAAATTATATCCTTGCAAGTGAAGTCTTAAATGAATTGTAGAGGAGCCTAATGTAGGTTACCAGCATTGTTTTAAAAGACATTTTTCTTAGATTTACAGGTGAAAAAAAAGGCAACCAGCAACCTATCAGAGGAAATAGAAGGACACCGTGATGGTTTTTTTATGTTACAATACAATGCAGTTAGAGCATTTCCCAAGAAAGTAGAGATTTGAGGTTCATGTCATAATTCCCAGGAGAATATCTAGACTACAAGATGATTTTCAGGTTAATGATGATATCTAAATTGTTCATTTTTCTAGGTAAAATACTTATTATTCTTGATTTCAGTTTTAGAAAGCTTGTGAAGAAATTATGTGAATATTTTTGGATAAAGAAACAATTGTTTTCCCTGCTTTATATGTATATTTTAAAAAGCCAACAGGAGTATGATTTGAGTACAAAATAAACACTATTCAGAAACAGCATATATAAATGTTTGGGGTTTTTTCTGAAAAAAAAAAAAAAAAAAAAGCCTATCTAGAGGAAAATAACCTTTCTGAAGGAAAACACTTAAAACTATTACATAGCTAAACTATATTACTAAATACATAGTTATCTATCTAAAAGCATTTTTGGAAGAAAATTGGTTTGTATTTACACAGAGCAGTGCTCACACTGCTCTGTCAGAAATTTATTGTGATCTTACATGTTGTCTGAAGCCAAAAGTTCATTGGTTTAAGTTTATACTTATGTAATTTTTTTTCAGAATAATACCCAGAAGTTCATAGTGCATCTCATTGGAAAACAGATAGCTAAGATGGGTTAGATGGCTTGTGACTTACAAGGGACTGGTGAAAGAATACTAATGTTACAAGCTTTCATATAAGTGTCTACAAATGGGTGAGATGATGGTAACCTACAGTAAGCAGTTCAGCCTTACTAACTTTATCTGCATCCTTGAGATCTCCAACAAAACTGCTAAAAGGAATGCTGTTTTTTTAATGTCATTATTTTAAAGTATTTTAAATTACGATCTGTTGTTGTTCTGAACCATATTTATATAGTATTTGCTGGAAACAGTTAAGAAAATGCATTTACGTTGCCATTTTTCATCTTTACTAGGAAACCCGGTTAGATGACCGTCATCATGTTGCAGTAGCTCTTGGGAAACAGGAGGGATGTGAACAGAAGCATTCTGATGTAAGAAACTATGAAATGTTGTCAGGTCTTGGTAAATAATTACTTGAACATAAACTTAGTCTGATGCTCTAGCTAAAAGCATTTTATCTCAGATGTAGGGACAAGGTGAAAGCTTATCTTGAGCACAGTATTAACCAGATTGTTACTGAACTGTTACCTTTAGTTCTGTTGTGCCTATTTCAGGAAGGTTCTAGGAAGGAGAAGTGGTTTCAGAGGACAGCAACAGATAATGTTAAATCTGGAATGTGTTACAGTGTTCAGTGTATTCATTCAAGAGAAGATTAAGTGATTTGTGTTACAGCCTGCTAGTACTCATGTGGGAAAGATGGTTTTCACAGATGGAAATGGAGACAGGGAACCAATCTGGACTGCTAAACTAGTACAGCTCTTCACCAAGTTGATTTTAATGGGGGACTGTTAGAGCATGTATCCCAGAGCAGATCCATCTCTCAAACACCATTATGACAAAATAACCCTTGAGACAAGCAACAACAACCAACAGATGGGAAGAACAGCAGTGTTAGTCTTCATTCCATGTGGTGTCTCTGTTGAGAAAAGCAACAAAGCTACATAAAAGCTTTTCAGGATTTTCTGTGTAATTTAACAAAGACCCAGGTCATGAAAATAGCAATAAAAGTCAAATTTGAGGCAGACTGGCAAGCTGTAGCTGAAATAGCCAGTCAGTCAGAGAAGGAAAGTGTGAAAAGCTGCCGGGTTTGTCTTCTGTGGTTTCGTTGCTCACAAGAAAATAAATGGGATAGTTGTTTTCTGTTATTAAGATACAAAGATTCTTCTGGGAACAAGAGAAAAAAAAATTAGTATATGAATGGAAAACAGGATGAAAGTGTTCATGCACACATGGTGTTAAAGTCTGAGTCTATTCATGGATAGCAGAGAGGCAGACCTTTTAACTACTGTTGGTTAGATTAGGAAGAAAGAGATATAAACTACCTTTGAGGATTTACTGTGGTAAATCAGTGCTCAAATATTATTTAAGAAAATATGTGCTTTCTGTTTGAAAGGGCATACTTAAGTTCCTATTTGGGCTGCATATCACGCTTCCTACAGGAATACTGATAAATGTCAGTCTGAGGTGAAAAGAGGGTGGTCATTATTTCTAAAGACAGTTACCTAAGCATTCTGCAAAAATCCAGAATTTTTAAGTATTAACCTTCACCATCACTGTCACACCTTAAAATTGTCATAGAAAGAATAGGCATGTTATCAAGAGTTCCAGTGAAAAGGCTTCAAATCAAGAAAAGTCTCAAAGGCAAAGTTTTCAACTGACTGAATTTGTGATGACCTAAATTTAGGACAACGCACTGAAAAAAGGTCATTAAATAAGTGAACATTCTGTGAGTCCCCAGTATGGAAATGAAGTGAAAATTTTTGTACTATTGCACCATGCCTTTTCAAGACTTCTAGCAGGAATGTGAAGGAAATGAAAAGTAGCTTTCACTTTCTAAAAGAAAGGATTCGATGTATTGCTAGATGTGTTGAAACTGTTCTTCATCTTAGTTTAAAGAGTATGTAGACATTATGCAGTTTCTGTAGGATATCAGTGCTTGTTTCTGTTCCCTCTGCTATCACAGAATAATTTATTATGTCCTGTTTGCAGAACGTGTACTTTCAATGAGCTTTCTTCACAACCTGATAGCAAGTATCTGTAATTCACAGGAAAGACCAACTGTTACTTTAAAGTACTATAATTTAAATTCTCTAGTGTCAGGAATCTTAACAAAATGTCTGGTATGATTGCTATATGCTTGAAGAGACAGAACATTTATCTGCACTCTTACCTAGATCAAGACAGTTCTCTGAGGCAGCTCTCAACAGAAGATGGCTGAGTTTATAATTCTTTATAATTCCTATGTGGGCTATAAAATACCCTTTCATCTGTCACTTGCTAAATTTCACAGGACTTGTGATGAATTCAATCAGAGTACACTTGTCTTGATACAAGCATGTGCTGAAGTTCCAACTAGATCTGTTAACAATCTACTCAGCTCAGAGGCTTAGTTCTTATTTGTTATGCCTCTGTGATGTCACTTGCATGGCTCTAGGCACAGTTTCTATAGCTTTATCTCACAAATGCCAGGTGAACGGGAATGTCTCAACACCATGTCACTTGTGTAACTTTTGCTTTCAGTCTGTGCTGGACAACTTTTGAGTTTTATTGTGCTGTGACAGCATTTTCTTGTCTCTCCATTTATTCCTAAGTAGCTTACTGCTCAAACACTGAAGCAGAGAGTAGTCATTTTTGCTCTTCTGCCTATTAACTGACCTAATTTCATTGATGTGACAGGAACAAATAACAAATTCAACAAAATGGGGGCTTAGTTAGGGTCACCTCCAGTACGTGTGTGAGCAAGTGCCTAGAAGGCACCATTATGGTGCCTGCACACTAAGTGCACAGAATACAGGGAATAAACATGATGAGTTAGAGATCTATGTGGAGTTGCAGCATTACAGTATTGTTGGAATCATTGAGATGTGGTGGGATGACTCCCATGGCTGGAGTGTTGCAATCAAGGGGTACAGGCTCCTTAGGAAAGATGGGACTCAGAAAATGCAAAGGAGGAATTGCCATTTATGTGAGAGAGCAGCTGGAGTGCATGGAGCTCTACCTGGGGGTGGAAGTGGAGCCAGCTAAGAGTTTATCAGTTAGGATTAAAAAGAGGACATGTCAAGATGACTTTATAGTGGGTGTCTGCTATAGATCACCTTAGCAGAAAGAAGGAGTGGATTGGTCCCTCTACAGCTGGATAGGAGCAGCCTCATGTTCACAGGCCCTGGTCATCATGGGGGACTTCAACTACCAAAATATCTGCTGGAGGAACAACACAGCAGGACATCAGCAGTCAGTTCCAGTGCCTCACCATTCTTTCTGTAAAGAATTTCTTCCTCCCCTGCCAAAACTTCAGACCATTTCCTCTGGTTCTGTCAGTAGTTACTAAGGAGAAGAGGCCAACACCCACCTCTCTACAACCTCCTTTCAGGTAGTTGTAGAGGGCAATGAGGTTCCCCCTCAGCCTGCTCTTCTCCAAACTAAACATACCCAGCTTCCTCAGCCTCTCCAGATACAACTTGTTCTCTAAAGCCCTCACAAGCTTGGTAGCTCTCCTCTGGACACGTTCCAACATCTCAAGGTCTTTCCTATAATGAGGAGCCCAGAACTGAACACAGTATTCGAGAAGAGGCCTCACAAGTTCTGAGTACAAGGGCATGATAACTTCCCTTCTCCTGCTGACCATACTATTCCTGATACAAGCCAGGATCCTGCTGGCCTTCTTGGCCACCTGGACACACTGCTGACTCATATTAAGCCGGCTGTCTACCAGCACCCTCAGGTCCTTTTCTGCTGGGCAGCTTTCCAGCCATTCACCCCCAAGCTTGTAGCATTGCCTGGGGTTGTTGTGCCTGAAATGCAGGACCCGGCACTTGACTGTGTTGTACCTCATACAGTTGGCCTCAGCCCACTGATCCAACCTGTCCAGGTTCCTCTGTAGAGCCTTCCTGCCCTTGAGCAGATCAACACTCCCACACAATTTGGTGTCATCTGCAAACTTACTGTGGGTGCTCTCAATCCCCATGTCCAGGTCATCAACAAAAATTCCGAACAAGACTGTCCCCAAAACTGAGCCCTGAGGGACACCACTGGTGACCGGCAGCCAGCTCACTTTCACCCCATTAATCTCAAATAATCATCTCTGCTGGATAATGAAGTACAGTTTGTTTGTTGGTGTGCTTTTTCTTCATCTTTTCTGGACTTAAACACTCATTCTGTGGTATTTGCAACATTTTCTATCACTTGTTCTTTCACTTTTCTGAACTGCCTTTCAAAGATAAACTTTTTTTTTTTCTGTGTGGCCTGTTAGATGCTTCTATTAGTTACTGTAAATCCTAAATTAGGGACAGTGACATTGGTCTCAACTGTAATATTTTCTTTCTTCTTCAATAAGCAATGTTTAGTTTAAACTGGACAGGGAATACTGCAGAAAGAAAATAGTTTTATTGAGTCATGTAATATTAATATTGATTTTCCTTAGGTACATTCTATGGAGCCTAACCAGCCACAGTTTACATTATTGACTTTTGAAGATTTAGTTGCATCTGGTATTCCAGTGGCACCTGAGGATTCTGCATATTGGGATATTTTTTGTTCTAAGCAGGAGAGTCCAGTGCAGCAGAATTCACATTCAAGATCAGAATGCTTATAGGAAAGCATTATGCTGTTAAAACATTATGCTGTTACTGTATGTAATTCAGAGTGTGGGAATAAGTGCATATGTGTAAATGAAGCATGTTTTTTTTCTTAAACTGATTTTAAGCTTTTTAAAATAGACATTCTTTGTCAATACCTTAAGGAAGATGTATGAAGGAAGGAAACTTCCCGAAGGAATTCTCAGTGACAAGTCTAAGCTCTCCATATGCTTTTTTTTGCCTCGTCATGCCTGTGGTTCTTCCTCTTCAGTAATTACCCATGTTAGGAACAGGGAGCAGAGCTACAACAATATTGTTGATTGGTCAACAATGTTTAATACATAAAAATCTGGTTTCATACCTCATGCTGAAGCTTAATTTATGATACTGCCTTTTCTCTTAGAAAAATAATAGTTTTATTCTCAAATGGATGAGTAAAGCCAGAAAAATTGGTACAAATCTTTTTTCTGTTACTATATGATGCAAGTGTTTGTATGATCCAACTGTTTGTACGACACTTTGTATTTGTGTAATAGCAGGCTGAAGAAGTCTGAACCTTAGTGGTCTTGGAACTACATCCGTGCAAAACTAGTGGAGGCAGGGAATTAACTTGTAAATATTTCTTATCCTTTCACTTACAATCTTTGCTAATTAAAGCTTCCTGTATGTAACTGAGGATTTAATTTTTAACAATTCTTTTTTGTATTTCTTCACTCAGCAATAAATATGAACCAAACAGCTGTTCAGTTTTCCTAGACTTGCATTTACATCTGTACTGTTCTAGGCCCTGAGTCATGGGGAAGGGGACCAAACAAAAAAAAACTTATTTTTATTCCAAATAGTATTGTAACATCTGAGCACATATAAGACATATTTTATTGTCTTACAGTGAATTAAAATTTCTGGAGGTTGGTAGTTCCAGAATGCACCTTTAAAATATTTCATATTCTTTTTCAAAACAAATCCCATTCTGTGTGCCCCTCACTTTTCTTTCTAGAAGTCATAGATTCATTATGGTCTGTCAAAACGTAAGGAAACATACTGAACAGAATGAGTCATGCTGAACAGGATGATTTTCACAACTAAAAAGCATTCATTTATGTCCTACAGTTAAGCGCAGATCTTCAGTGAATTCTGGTTTGTGCACAACTTGGCTGCACTCTGTATTCTGATTAAAGGAGAATCTACTTGTAGTGTAGCCATTGAAGCCATGCCTAATTATGAAGATAAAGAAAAGGTTTAGAGAGAGAAGGATATGAGTTTTACAATATTATACAAGCGTTTGGAATTCAAATATGCTGTTAAACTTCCCTACTTCTACCAGTTCTGATTAATATTTTTGTTTCCATTTCAATGACTCTCTCATCTTGCATGCTAATCATAGGTTTTGGTGATTTGCTTTTTTCCTCCAAAACTGCAAATCAGTAAAGCAGTGACTCTTCTCTCCAGACTCCACAGGGGTTAAATTAGATGTTCAGTAACTTCAAATCTGAAGTTAACAGAAATGCAGAGTAATTTATATACAAATTGTAAGTCAAGTATTCTAGACTGTTTTTTTAAATGAAATACACCTTGAGATAAATAATTGGTACTCC
This sequence comes from Megaceryle torquata, assembly GCA_024611175.1. Lineage (NCBI taxonomy): Eukaryota > Metazoa > Chordata > Aves > Coraciiformes > Cerylidae > Megaceryle > Megaceryle torquata. The sequence goes on from JANIJG010005506.1 coordinate 7,563, forward strand.
ATGGAGGCCAAAAAAAGGCTATTCAGTGAATATGTAATGCTATCACTTACTGTGATAGAATATTTTCAACTGATTCAGTTGACTCTCTGTCTTATTCTGTTCCACATGAAGTGTACTGTAATCCTATGTGGGCATCCACATAAAGGTGCTTAAGAGCTCAGATAACTAGGAGTGTTGCCAAGCTGAAAGAAAGAACTTGTTTTGCCACAGGTTTAGGAAGTCTGCAGAGTAAGGAGGCCTATTCAGAGTATGAGGGGCTAGAGAGTAATGATTTCCATGGCTGTCTGGCTGTTGAATGGTCCAGTTCATGCCAATACTCACCCGTCACTGAAGACCCCCATCAACTGCAGCTGTACCAGCTTGATTTTTGCTGGGGCAACAAAATGAACTGCAAAATCATCCAAATGTTTTTCTGGGTATCTGTGTACTGTAGAGACACATATTGAAATAATGTTGCTAGTGTGTACAGATAAGTTCATGTAATCTCGGAGCTCTAAGATTTTTTTTTAATTACTTTTTTTCCCCATCTTTGCATTTTCCCTTATATAAAGAGAGCCCTGTATCCACACTTCGCCATAACACTTGGCTTCCTTGCATTTCCTCACAATGTAGTCTTAATGTCCATAGTGTCTCTGCCATTTTCTTTTGTGTGCCAGCACAGCTCTGGTTTCCCTCACTAATTCAAGTTATTGACCCAGTCTGGTGCAGATGAGCTGGTGTTTGCTGCTCTCCCATCACTCTTCTGTCTGCAAGAAATTTCTCAGTTATTTTTAGAAGCTCTCTGCCCTGCAGGTTCCTTCTCTGGAGCTCCGTTCCTTTATCTATTTTGTTTTCTATATACTGCCCTGAACATGAACATACCATGCATCTGAATCCTAAAGGATAAGAAGCTGCAAGAAACACAAGCTCTGCTCCATATGAGCCTTTCTCAGCAAGGGGTAGAAGTACAGTTTTAGATCTCGGGTGAGATCTGCTGCCAAAGACTGTAGATCAGCCCAGTGTTTCTAAGCAGTAGCTATTAACAGTCTCTGACCTAAAAAAAAAAAAATTAAAAATTGAAAGTTTAAAAAAGTTTTGGTTTTCAGTGAAATTCTCAAAAGTGAATTAATGTTTTAGTTTGGACATATATTTAAACATTTGTGTATTTTGCATAAAAATTGTTAGAGTGGATTAGGAGCTTCAGGGTATAAAACCGTGCCCCAAATCTTTTGCAGTTGTGTGACAAAAGACTGTTGCCATTTGATGTGAAAATCTGTAACTTTGAGAAGGGAATCATAGGAATTCACGCTTAGCCTTTCACAAGGTATGTAAAGCTATGCTATATTGTTACTTTATGGGATCAAATGCACTGATGTTAATCAAATGTACTGATCTTACACAAGAAATCATAGATGTAGCAGCAGAAGTAATGGAAATATGGTTGTAATGTCTGTGTGCTTGGAAACATTTAGGCAACAGCTCACCTTTAAACAATCATCTTTACCCAAGACATTACTATAAAGCCATGATCTGCAAAGAATATCAAGATAGGAAGGAAAAGATAGATATTCAAGTGAGCATAGGCTGTCTTTTTGTTGGAACTACACAAGATTATTGTGCTACATTCTACAAAGAAGGTAAGGGGTGCTTGTGCAGAATGGATACAACCAAGTGTGAAACAGTGATTCAAACTTCCCTCCTTAACTGCTGCCTAATTCTGCAGGTGGCTGGACATGCTTATTTGTGCTTCATGTTCCTTCAGAATAAAGGTATTTTGGATTGCTCTACACTGTATGGAAAATGAAGCGTGAAAATAAATTCAGATTTTTTCTTCAAGAGACACAACATCTTAAAAGCTTTTTTCAAAAAGTCACTTTTTGTAATGTTTTCTTGTGCTGTATATACAGGGTTTGTTATGACCAGTTACTATGTATGATTCTTATTTCTGCTAAGATTGAGTTTAATTTCTTTATTGAAATAAAAAGTGGGAAATTTTTTTGTGTTATGATTTGTATTGTGTATTTATTGTTCTATCTTTCTTAGATATTTGTTTATCTTGTTATTATTTCAATCCAGACATAAGTGGGATTACTGCAACACTTGCCTAGCACTCTATTATTTTCGAAACAATTTATGGGAGCACAAAACTGTGTACTCAGTGACATCCTTTAAATGAATCACAGAATGGTAGGGGTTGTAAGGGACCTCTGGAAATCATCTAGTCCAAGTCCCCTGCCAAACCATATTCACCTAGAGCATCTTTGATCCTCTAGCATCTAGAATACCTAGACATGCTTATTTCTACTTTACAAAGCAGTTAAGAAGCACTGTCATACAGTAAACTATTAGAGAAGCTGCCTAGCAGCTGCCTTATCACAGATAAAGATGTATTCTTCATACCACAAATAGAAAAGTTTCTGCAATAAACACATCTAATCTGTTAGGAAATAGTTTGCATCACTGCTAACAACTGTATAATTTAATACATTTAATTCATTTTAAAGCTGCCTTTTATGTTTTTAGTGGCTATCGGCCCAGTAAGAGGGAGAATGGTTTGGGACATGGTGGATTGAGATGTTGTCACTTCCAGCTAAGTTGATCAGACAGTTAAGTCTTCGTGAAATATTCCACAAGGGCACTGGTATATTGATTGCATTGGGATTTGTGGGATTTGAGGACGTAGCTCAGTGCCAAACATGCTTTTTTTTTTTTTTTTTTTGTGAAACACCTGAATAAGCTGGTGCATCAATTCCATCCCATTTCTGCATGTGTTGATGCACCTTGTGCTGTGCCCTTGGTGCCACAGGACCCCTAAGGCATCTGCCTGAGGTACATTTTGCTGCAACAGCTTTCAATAGGCTAATTCCTGCGTACTGAAAATTCCTGCTGGCAGGTTGTTGTCCCTGAGCTGACAAGAAAATGCCTTGGTATCATTGTGAAAAAGTGGTACAATGTTTCCCTAGTAAAGTAATGGGAAAGATGAATAAAGGAATTATATGTTATACTGTAAAAAATAAGGGAAAATAAATGTAAAAGACAAGTTGAAAGCATATTAATACTAGCTTTTAACTCACAAAAAGTTTTCAGTACTCCTTTGCTCTAAGGTCTCAAAGCTGCTGAAATTACTTTAATTCTTTTATTTGGATTTGATTTTTTTTTCCCCTCAAGGTTAAGTAGCAGTATCCATATTACACATTTTCAAAGTTCCTATTAAGATTTTCCAACTATCTAGTGAATTCCTCTTGTCACAGCAGTTTAATTTTTCCAACCTTGGCTCATTGTTCTAAACTACCGCTTTCTTTTGATTTTGAAATAGGCTGAAGTTCACTCAAGTAGCAAGTCACATCTATTTTATCCATGGGAATCTCTGACATGAGGCAGAAAGCAGGAGCTTGGCCTGCCCCTGAATTCACAAACAGGTTAGCCACTCCTGCTCAACTGTGCCCTGTGCATACAGGATCCTCTGTGGCTGTGGAAGCTGTTAGCTGCCCAGGCAGGGTGTGTTTGTAGTACTTTCCATTGTTAGAGGAGTGCTAAAGGATGGTGAAGGCTGGAGTTGGCTGGTGCATCTCAGATGTTTTCATGAGAATACATCAGCAGAAGCAAGAGCTTGTCAGAGGGCAGTGCTTTGTCCAACCTGCTGCTGCTTGAAGAACCAGCTGTTATTCAGATGGTCACTGTGACCCTCTTTTGGTCAGGGGAGGAGAGCACATACTTCTGTTTAACAGCTCTTAAGCTGCCTCATTATTTCTTGTATTAAGTCATTCAGCTGAGTGATATCACTGCTTAATGTCACTGAATATTAAACTCTGAATTGCATGACTGATAGTTTTGATTAATTTTTTTTTCCCAGTGTTGAAGTTGGTGCTTCTGCCCCATGAATTTACTAATGGCTGCTCTCACCAATGTTTGCAATTTTTGTCATAATATCAATGTATTGCTGGTTTTGGCTTTAAGGCATCACAGATGGCGACCCTAATAACCAGTGCAGAAGGGAAGTGCAAAAAGATGAATAAAAATATAAATTATCTTTGTAAATGTGATTACAGATTTTAGGTATGCCGTCCATGTAAAGTACTAACTGTTATATAGTAATTTTATAAATGTATTATATATGTATATGTCTAGACATATATATACACACTATTACAGTATCTTATATTTCAATTAAGGATAGGCCTGTGTTTTCCTCTGCAGTTTGTATAGGCATAGGTACCTACTAGTAGTTTAAAAAATGCATTTGTTGTTTTTCATGGTAGAGAGGTGTTTGATATTTAAATGACTGCCTATTAAAATTACTTTGAGTTTGCATTTGAAACAGCACACAGGCAAAAATCTGAAAATACTACTTTGAAAACATTTTTCCTTTCAAGTGAATATCCTGTATTTTCTTATCTTCAGCAGTGTGGTTTTCTGTAATTTATCACTGCTGCCATCAGGTGAGTGGATTCTCAGCCCGTGTATCAGCAGATTGTACAATGTGCTTCTCATCCTCACTGCGAGTTTTTACAGAAGATACAGTGAACTGCTTTTTCAGTGAGGACACTGATCTCTTTGTAAAAGAAATGGAATTTTCCTGCATGTATTAAGTTCAAACACTGGCTACTGAATAAATATTCTCAGCAAAACAGTGTTTACTACCTACATAAAAGCATTTTGTTAATCCTGTGGCAGTTACATGATCTATAATTAATTAGCTACCTGTAGAACATTAGAAAAACATATTGGATTACTTTGTATAGTAAAATAATGTGTGGGTAAAGGTTGTACTTCAGTTATATATTTGCTTATACCATAATTAAAATTCTGATGTGAGTGAAGACAGGTATTACAAAGAGACAGACCTTTCTGATATCATTGTTTCAGCCTAATTGCTTGTTAGGATCTTTAGATGGTTGGCCTTGTTAATTTAGAATGTTTTCCCTAAAGTGCAGTAGGATATTTACTTGCATTTAAACTGGGGCAGTCAGGCAGCTCCTGCTTGCAGAAATCACTGTTATCTCTTAGTTACCTTTCAGTCTGAAAAGAGAGAATAGCAAACTGCTCAATGCAGAGGAAACACATTGGTTTCATTTAGCTTGGGTAAAGACAGATACGCTAGCCATAGAGCTGTGTAATATTTGTCATGTAAATGACATTAAGTAATCAGAAAATAAGTTTATCTTCAGAGGGCCTTCATTTCAAAGAGGCAAGAAAGGAATGTCAGATGAATGCGATAATTTGTCACAGAGTAAAGGGCTGCTGAAATAGTGAAGAAACATTGAATGTGCCAGGAGTTTTAAAATACATCTGATTTATTTATAAAAGTCAATTTGGGGACTTCTGAAACAAAGCGATAGAATAATTATGGTTTTAGGTTTGTTTTTATGGCGTGACAGCAGTTTGGGTGCAGCACTGATTGAGTTGTTGAGTTTGTATACACAGGTGTTTAAAATGGAAATAAAAATTCAGTTGCATTACAATGTAAGTGTTTTAATACAAATATATCTGTTTCAGCCACACAGTGTGTTTTAACTCATTTGTTTTCATGCTACAGTCAGTTCTTCACTGATGGATGTATCTGAGAGTTGCTATAGATATGTGGCATATGCACAATATACATATACATACATTATATATATATTATATATACCCACAATCAGCTTTAAAAGAAAATACCCCATCTTCATTAACTCAGTAATCAGGAAGTGTAAGAAAAAAGCTTCAAGAGCAAGTAATACCAGTGATACAAATACATTTGGCTGATGCAAGAGACAGTTTAAGGCCCAGCAGTGATGACATTAAAAGTAGTGCCTTGAACAAAAAGGAGGAGCAGATTAAGACTTCTTTTTTTATTATTTTTATTTTAATCTGTTGGAAGCTTTTATTAAAAATTCATTAATTAAAAAAATGTGTAAAGGAGTATAGTAAAATATCTATCTTTTTTTTCTGTGTCATTTAATGAGTAGTACTTTGAGCAAAGGTGACAACAGAAACCCAAGAAACAAGACTGCTGAATTTATTTTGCTTTAGCCCATAGGTCTTAAGGGCTTCTCTAGTTCAACATCCAGTGGGACAGAGGAAAATCTGTGGTATATTTACTGTACATGCTGTTTGAGTTTCTAACAAATCTCTAAAAGAAGAGTCCAGATGCAGCTGTTTCAGAAAATAAATGCTTCTGAAAAAAACTCTTGACATGACATTGTGGGCTGGCAAGTGGAAAAACACCTTTTAATTAGAAAATCTGGTGGGCACATCACAGCCAAATAACTACAGAGTCCTGCTTTGAAGAGGTGATTTCATGGTCTTAGTATAAGGCACAATAGTAGAAATGCTGCCTACATCAACTCCACCACTTAGTAGTGCAGATCCTGTAGGACTTAACACAAAGTTACTCTTGGTGTCCCTGTAAGAACTTTATTGATAAAAGAATGATCAAGAGCCTAAGTTTCAACTGAGGATGGATGGCTGTTAGCTTTTATATATCTGAGATGAGTCCCCAGCTCTAAGGAGTCTGATTTCAACTGCAGGACACTTGAGTCAGATGTTTGCCCATTACAGTACACAGGGCTTCCATCCTGGGCTTTGGGAGAGACTATGAGAGTTCTGGTTAGCCAGAGAAAGCTTTTAAGAGAAGTGAGGCAGGCCAAGGACTATAAACCAGTCTAGCACCTGAGCTGGCATCAAACAAGACTTTGGAAGAAGAGTCTTTTTAGGATAAGTACAAAGGTAGTTAAAACCTGGTTCTATGTAGAGCAGTTTGTAGTGTCATTTTTGTGGTGAAAAACATTGTTCTAAGGCTTATAGATTCTAAAATAAGATTCTAGTCTGTTTTTTTTTTCCTTAATGGAAATTAAAATGAGCACTTTCAATTAGAAACAGTACAGAACAAGGGCACAGGTGGTAGGTAAAAATTAAGGAGTCTTCCAATTCTGGTGGTAAAATACTTTTCTCCATTTCTCCAGCTTCCAAAATGTGACATTTCTGTATCTGTAACATACATTTTATAGTAATTTTATATATGGCTTTTCATTTATGTTATAGATCTAAAATGGTCTTGCTTATATTTTACTCCAGAAAGGCCATGTGGTTACGTTTTAACTGTATACCTGCTTATATAAAAGTGTAATTTATAATTAGCGTCTGCCTGTTGACTGTATTTCTGTTCAACCGTAATAAAATCACTTCTTGATATCTCTGTTTCCCCTCTGTTTGCATATCGTCAGCTGAAACTGCAAGCCCCTTTTAAGAAAGAAACCACCTCCCAGTACTTCATAAAATAGAAGCCTGGTCTCAGCTGGAGCTTCTTTGCATTACTCTTACACAAATAATACAGGAATAATCAAATCCCAGCAATGAGAAACCTAATAATCCAACAGCAGCTCCTTCAAACTTAGATGATGCTGTTCTTGTACCTGACGGATAGTCACAAGTCATTGTGCTGATATAAGACAGACTTGACTGACTCCTAGCACCCTAAAGAGATGGCCATAGACTTGGGTGGCTCCTGTGAGTGGAGACGTCACTGTAAGACTCTTCCTCCTTTCCATGTTGCTTCTCTCTGTCTAACCTATGGGTGGCTTTCAGTTGAAATTTCTAGCTGTGTTCATGCATGCGTGCTCTTCCATTTGAATTAGAAAATCTGTAATAGAATTATGGAATATCTATGGAGTAATGTTTATAGAGCTGGCAGTATGCCAAAGGCTTGACTTCATTAAATACAGGTGTATGTATGAACTAAAAGATAATTCAGTTTTGCTTAGGGTATGTGGCCTCTGCTTACCATGCCTTCATACTTAACCTACCTCTTCTTGGCCAGATATTTTTATAATCTGCAGGCTGAGGTCTCTTTTGTGATGTCCATTACATCCCAAGCCAGTTCATAAATACTGTATAATCACAGCACACTCTTCCAGCACTCTCCTCCTCCTGTTCATGTTCTTTTATCTCTTCCAGTTTAATTTCCCTTTGTGGACAACTGAGTCTGATTAATTATGTATAAAAAGTAAAATGCTTATGATTTTATTATTTTGGGCAGTAAACAATAAGGTTTTCATTATTTTCCTATGAGATTATTCTTTCCAATAAATATAAACTGAGCCTTTGCTTCTCTTCCATCTTTGTCCCACAGAATTCTTAGACCCAAATCACTCATTACGTCATCTGTGTAGAGGATTGTGTATCTGGATACTGACCTTCTGGCGATTGACTTGCACTGGACAATGAACAAAGCTGTAATAAAAGCAGAGTTAAAAAAGATTGTATCTAATGTCAAAAGCCATAGTCTTCTGATATATAACCAATTTGCTGCTTCTTTTCCACTGGAAGAAAATCTGTGTAAGATCTGCATGGAAGTTGTAAGCAATGAAAAAGGTCATGACTGTGAGAATCGTTATGTAGTAATCTAGCAAAGTACCTTTGAGGTGTTTCATTAATAGCCATTTTGATGGGTCTTATACATCTTGGGACAGCTTCAGAAGTTTCAGGAGCTACACCTCTCAGAGTTGCCACATCTAAAAGCTGGATGTGTGAGCCTATGAAGTGAATCTACAACCCAGGAGCAGGTACCTTAATTACCTTTACATTGAGCAGTGATGGTTATGTACTTTAAATAATGTTCTCAGTATGAGACATTTTGAACCCAGATGGACATAAACTGTGACAGAAACAGAAGTGTCTTCTCATCCCTGCAAGGTGGCAGCAACAGCCCAGCAGGTTGCAGCACTGCATAGACCATGGCACCAGCAGCACATATATGAGAAACAGCCTGGGCTTCCTGCCTGCCTTTTGGGTTGTTGCTGTCAACAACTGATACATGGTGTTTTCCAACATTTCAAGTGCCCACACGAATAAAATTACCACCACTTTGGCCTTCGTTGTCCATCACCTGCACAACTATTCAGATGTCATCCTGCAATGGGAAGGGGACAAGAAAACTTGATAAGGGAGCATCAGGAGTCATGTTAAAACTCTTCTGTGGCGGAGAAACACAGCATCCAGGTGGTGCTTAGTGACTTGGTTTAGTGGTGGACTTGGCAGTGCTGGTTTAATGGTTGGACTTGATGATCTTAAAGGTCTTTTCCAACCTAAGCAATTCTGATTCTATGGACAACAGGGCAATATATAATCTGGATTTCCAGCATTGTAGGTGGCAAAGACCCACAGGCAGAGACCCTTAACCTCTTATGCCTGCAAGCATTTGACAAATAGGAGAAGTTAGGGGCAAGACGGCATATCCCAGGGCATTCTGGGCACCCACTGAATCTCATCAACTGTTTTAGTTAACAAGATGACATTTTTGAAATTTTGTACTAAGCTAATTTTTAAAAATTCTTAATGTTATGTTTGACAAGGGAAGAAATGTTTAAGAAGATCTGCCTTTATGGAACTCTGGGAAAAGTTGGCCAGCATGTTATGCAGAGACCATGTTGTGCAGCATGTAACTAGTAAGAAACAGACCACAGATTCCTTGCAATGGATCAAGACCTCTCCAGTGATGGACACAAAACTGAATTTTACCACAAAGAGGATGAAAACAGAACAATTGGAATGCACTGATTCTGCTAGAAAATATGTCTTTGGCATCTGGGGAAAGTATGATGAAGGGAATATTATTATCCTCTGCTTCCCTCCCTTTATGCTGCTATATATCTAATCTAAAGACACTTCTCTACCTTCAAACCTTCTCCCTCTATTTCAGGGATGGAACACAGGCAGTGACTGGATGAGAGCTGAGCTGGGTATGCAGCAATGTGGCCCCCCCAGCTCTGACTGTGAATGGAGAGGTAATTTGGACAGAATCACATAAAGGCAATGTCTACCCCTTCTTGCCTGTTAGCAGTGATAGCTGGCTCACCTACCTCTGTTTAAAGGCACCTGGGTTTGGGTGATCACTGAGCAGTGCTACAGCCAGGCAAGTCAGGAGCATCTAAAAATCTTGATATGCACATGGGATCAAGAGCTTGTGTTGGCAGCTGATGCTGGACCATTTTTGAAAATGCCTTACTGTCCTACATTTAAATCATCAGCATCCAGGTTAGCCTGTGGTTAGATTCTTACTCCTACCTGAATGTAGCAAAGGAGAGAATTAATCAGAGCAGGCAGAGTGATGTGGAATAAGCAGGGGAAGCTTTGTAATTGGTGCCTAAAGGTGTCCTGTAGTCTTTTGCACAACAGCACCTGGTTGACAGATGGGCCAGGAAAGAGTCAGACCCAAATGTATGAGCTGCAGTGTTATATGGGAGCAAATGAGACTTTCTCGTGTTTGATTCTAGGCACAGAAAAGCTCCAGCAAAGAATGAGAAACCCGAGTTCACTCATAAGCTGCTTCTTTCATTCCCTCTGTGAATTGTCTCAGCTGTGAAAAGGAAAAACAATTTTAAAACTGAACCTAGGCTTCTGCTGTAATTTTTGTTTTGGACTCACACAATCTTATCCTTTCCCTTATGTTAGATATAATCATAAAAATGTTAGAGAAGTTCAAATAACATTTGAGAATACTTTCTGGAGAAAAGCCTTTCCCAATTTATCTTCTTTATTTCCTGTAGGCTTCTCATTACTTTTTAATTTACTTTTTATCTATGATTTTTTGTTATAAAAATTATGTCCTATAATTTTAATGAGACCAATTACCCTAACCCTAACTTTCAGTACTTTGATATCACAAACTTTACTCTTGAATTTTAAACAACCTATAAGATATGATAATGGAATAGAAGGAACTGTTCATGTAGGTCATCCTGGGCTGAACAGCCTTTAAAATGATCCTAAATGCAATATAAATTTACCCTTAAATAATTTCTATGATGAAGTTATTATTTAAATTCTTCTGGGAGAACACATTTGTAGTGGTATTGCCAGACACCTTGCAAATTTTGATGGATGTAAATGACAACTGATTCACCCTTGATCAGCAAAGACAGCTGTATGGGCAGACCTCTCTCTGCTGCTCAGGTCTGTCAGACTCAGAAGCTGCCAGTAGAGCACTGGGATCTGCGCTGGATTCTGATTTCCAAAGGACCTGAAGCTAAGCCTGAGAAGGGAAGGGGCCATATCCACTTACTGTTGAGAGCTCTGGATAGCCTGGCTAGGCTACACAGTCTATATGCTGTAATTAATTCTGTAATTTGAATTTATGTTCAAGTCAGCTCTTTTGTACAAGAATAATTATGTCAAAATCTTCCAGACTATTTCTATCAGCCCAGGGAGGAATGGTCATAAGCTGAACTGTTGCCTCGAGCTTGCTAAACTTGGTGGTTCAAGATTTCTGTGCTGTGGCTGTAAGCTGGCTGATTTCTGATGCTGCTCACTTCACCCCTTTAAGAAATCTTGATACACTTAGTTAAGTAAAACAGCTATAAAAATGTCAAAACATCAATGTAAATGCTTTATATTTTCATTGTCTCCTTGCCATCAGGTAACATTTAATATTCAGAGTTTTGTGGTGCAATCAGACATTCTTCTTTGTGATTTAGGGCTATTCCCCTGACCTGGGGACTTATTATAAACCTAACTGGTTTTATTTTTCTTTTCCAAATAAATAAATGCCATGGGACTGACCATTAGCAGGCCCAAATCAGTTTAATTCTACTAAAGTGAAAAGAACTTTGCAAAATAAAACCAGCTTGTAGTTTGGCTCAATATTCTTGAAATAATGATCCCATTCAAAATCTACACCCTGCCTGATGTTTTCAAGGCTAGCCTTGATTTGAGTGTAGAAGTACAGGATGTCTATTGCAAATCTAATGATGCATAGAAAATAACTATTTAAGCTAAGTGGAGCATTGCTTTTACAACTAGAAGCCAATTAAGAATTCTGAGAACTGCTACTATTTAAGCTGTGTTTATAATGTTTATCTAAATGCAAATGAGAACATTACTGTTTATATATATGCTTGTCATTTTGCTTCACATAGTTGGTCAGGGAAAAAGCTTTGATAAACTTTCTGATAAAACGCTTACAAATCTCTAAAAGGAAACTTCAGTAATCACAAGAAACAGATAAAGGTTTTTATTTAATGAAAAATGTTTTTAAAAAATCTGCTGAAGTTTTTGGCAAATGTTGTCTGTATTAGGTGTTTTGAACAGGCCCAGTTCTTTTATATATTGTGAAATAATAAATAAAGCTGAATCAGAAATGGTCACCTAGTTTTGTTCTCTTTGCTTTCAAAGAAAAGCCTTCTTCAGCATATTAATGATTCATACATAGCTTATGCTACTGTCCTCTTCTTAGTAATGAAGTTCAGCAAGCAAAATATTATATTTGTAATAATTCAAAAGAACAGAAGTACAATTTGATGCTACCCCTAAAAGATATTGCTTGATAACATGAGATGAATTTAAACAGAAAGCATATGCTGAGCAGGTGTCCTCTCAACAAGGCTGTAGACTGTTGAGGATTCAGTTTTCATCTAGCTCAGTTCCCTGAACTGACCTACCCATCATAGCTCCAGTGCTAGTGCTGGCACAGAGGAGGGGGGAAGTCATGTGACAGAAGATAGGGCACGTGGGCTAAGGGCAGGCTGAGATGACCATACTCCACAGAGGAATCATATCTCAGATATGGCTTCCACTTATCTATGACACAGCAGTCTTCCTTGGGCCTCAGAAGTCTTCACTCAGCTTCCTGGGTAAAAAAGATTTAGCAGTGACTTACCTAAAAAGTGTCATGTCTTTTCTTCTGACCAATTAATTAATAAAAGCTTGCACAGCTTTTTGAACACATTAAAAGTCCTAACACCATGAACAAATTGGGAAATAGTTATTTGAAAAACAATTCTAAATGGAAGTGTTTAAGTGTCTTGCAACACATTAAAATCTATCACAACATATTGTACCTTATCAAAACACCTCAGAAACAATTTGAGCAATGGATGGAAGGTTACTATATTGTCACTGGTATTTTAAGAGGCAGTATATCATTTTTGCTTTGCACAGTGCTGCATTGGTGACAGCACAGACAATTACTTCAAGAATATGAGTAACTCCATCAATGTCAATAACAATTGCTTTGGAAAGCAAACTGACTTCAGTAGGAAAGCCAGCTTACATCCAGCTAAACATGGATGTAGTGCTGGTGCTCATATAGGGAGCAGGTGTTTATTTTGCAGTTTATCCTCAGAGCAGACACCATGCAGGAGGCAGGAATACATCTTGAACTGCTGTTTTGAGGTATCTTCAATTGAGGAGTCTTCTGCAGAGAAAGTACAGTATTTTTCTTCTTTATTTTTGTAACCTAAGAATATTTCATAATTCTGTATAAAAATGGGAGGAAAGAAGAATAGTACCTTTATTTGTCTTAGACTAGCACATCAGGAAGATAGGAGGACTAATAATTACTAACATTGATCAGAGAACTGCTGGTTTAAATAGCTAAAACTGTTGTCACTATTAAACCAAATGACCAAGTGTTGCTATGGAGATACTATTTCATAAAAATCTTACTGAGCTGCCTTCCATTTGCTTCTAAACCATCATATGTAATTACTTCCATTTCCCAGACCCAAGCTACAATGAGAACTTGAAAACTCATTGCTTTTCACCATTCAATGCTAATAGAGCTAAATTTATCAGTTAAAAGATATCTATGAATGTACAAAGTAGATAAGGGATGATTATTTCTTTCTGATACAACTGAAAGAAGTTTTTAGTAAACTGCTGTAATTTAGCATTTTTAGATGACATTGTAGAGGTTAATAAGGGCTGTTAAGATAGACTTTGTAATTTATTTTTTTTTTTCTCAGTGGTTATTTGGAAGCTGTTAGCTACAACCTGCACCATCAAAAATCTAACTTACTGTATGCAGTCTCAATTTTCCATTTCTTGAACATCATTGATGACTTCTAACAAGTGGTAGAAAAAATACTAACATTTGAGAGTGCCAGTAATAGAAGCCAAAAAAGAAGGTTGAAGATAATCCAGAGATTTACACATTGCTCAGAAATAATTATTCTCCCCCTTCTGAGCAAGTAGAAGTCACTTCAGAAAGTATGAGCTATTACAATAAGTGAAGTAAAAAAAAAAATCATTAAATCAGGTGTGAAATCTTATGGAAATTAGTATCAAAGATAGAAACCAACTGAATTTGCTGACTTATAAACAACTTCTCCAACTTGTAGTATGACAAATGAATGGCTGTGCCACTTAAATAGGCATGGAAATTCTGCAGTGATTCTGCCAGATCTGAAATCAGGCAAGCTTCTAGTAGGCTCTGTGTACCATTTCAAAATTGTAGGAAAAAAAAATGCGGTAACATATCCAAAATACATCCCCAGTATGAAAAGCATTTGGGTGTGAATTTTGCCATCTGGAGAAGAAAGGATGTCATCAGGGAGATGGTGCCTAAAAGACAAGCCAGAGGATGCAATCTTGCTTGTTGCTTGAGTTCACTGACAATCTGAAAATTAACTAGTGACCCAAGTACAGCAGCCAGGTTACAAAGTTTTTTGCAACTTTTCAAGAAAGAGTTGCTAATGTTAATTAATATGATGTAATTAAATGTCATACACATATAGAAAAAAAAGCAAGACACCTCTCAGCAGAAACACAATCCAAACATCAAGCCAAAGAAAGCAAGCAGAAAAGGGCAGAGGGATGGAAATTATGTTTTTTTCCTGATGCATCATCAGTGATCGATAAGAACACCAACACGTCCTTTCACTGATGATGCAGCTTTAGAAGCATTTCTTGTTCCCTTTCACATCCCTCACCCTCACCATATTCAACTGTGCCCCTGTTCATGCAGCCCAGGTTGCCTTATGCCATCTTTGCAGCCAGGACTCACTGCTGGCTCATGTTCTGCTCACTGACCAGTGAGAGCCCCAGGGCCTTTGCCACAGAGTAGCTCCCTGGTAATCAATTCCTAGCCTGGGTTGTTGCAGGGGTCTTTCCTTCTTAGAGACAGGACTCACCATTTCTCCTTGTTGAATCTCACAGTTCACTCCCCCGGCCTGACCCAGACCTGTTGAAGCTCACAGCTCACTCCTCCAACCTGACCCAGTCCCTCTGGGTGGCAGCCCTTTCTTTAAGGGTCCCCCAGTTTGGCATCATCTGCAAGCACAAGGAGAGCACACTCAGTCACCTTCTCCAGCCTCTAATAAAGACATTAAGCAGACAGGTCCCAGCAGAGACCCCTGTGATCCTCCCCTTGAACCAGTCTGACAGCTTTTTACCCACCCGGTTGTTTCCAAGCCAAATGGTAAATACGAGACCCATACAGTCAAGCCATTTGATTTTACCACTCTGTACTACTCTCTTCTTGAAAAGTCTGGTCAGTTTATTACAGGAGGCAATCAGTCTGGTCAGACAGCATTTATGTCGGTAAACCTGTGCTAGGTCTTCACAGTCAGCTGCCTCTGTGCTCAAAAATGCTCTACAAGAGGTCTCACTCCACAATATGCCCAGGGAGGAGGTTTGCCAGTGATGCTAAGTGACCTGTAGTTCCCCCCATTGTCCTTTTGGCCTCTTTTGAAGGTCGATGTATCCTTTGCCTTTTGTGACTGTTTTGCACTCTTGACTAAAGGGACGAGTTCAAGGGATGCATATCTATAGGTGCTGATGTCTGCAACAGAATGAGCTTTATGTGTCTCTTTTATCTGGGCTCTTCTCGGTCACCATTTTAATCAGCCTAATAGAAGTGTTTAACATACTGAGATGAATGCTGACGAAAAGTGCCTGATTGTCTCTACTAACAGGGGCAGCCTGGGACACAAGCTCTTCTGGGGACATGTGAAGCGTATCTCAGCATTTCAGACAAGCTTCCTGCTTCCTGTTAGACCTGACGATCTTCATACCGGCTGCTGTTGAGGTGGTGAGTAACAGCAGCGTGACCCTGTCTTGTGAGCACTAGACAGGTGTTACAGTGAGGCCATTTGCTCCAAGTCTGCCTCATCAGCTGCAAGTGGGCAAGGACTGGTATGTCAGGATGGTTCTAATGCACAAGCATCGTCATTAGAGGTGAGATTTCTCAACTTGTTCTTTTCCGAGTACTCTATCACTTCAGAGTATCCCTCCTGATAGCCAGCAATGAGAAAAAGTGATTGATGAAGAACCAGAGAATAAAATTATGACTTACCTGTGAGGCTTTTGTCACAGAGGGAATAAACTAAAACCTTTGTATTGTTTTTATTTTGATTCTGTTTTTTAACAGCAGAATATGTAATTTCTAATTGGTAGCATCTGCAGGAGATCCCCAAGCCTCTAAGACTGGACTAAGGAATGGCTTTTTTTTTTTTTTTTTATATATGCTACTAAAAAATATGGCCTTTTATTAAATGCATTCTGTCTGAGACATATAGCTAGAGGATCTTTTCTGGCACTGTTGACGTGAGGAAATTATCTAAACCTGATATTTATCCTAAGGCACTGAGGAAGAAGATGGAATACCTTAAAGCAACAATAAATATCCATAGATGATGCAGAAGTCACTGTCCTTAATCTGTGTGTGTTATTGTATTTTTTTTTATGAACTGCCTATAGCTCAGCTGTATATAAATCCCCTTACGGACTCTTCTCACAACTAATATTTTCTAGAAAATCCATTTGGTTAAAGAGAGAATTAAACCTTACAAGACTTATATACAAATAAACAATTCCTTCTAGAAACAGTTTGCATATCAAAGTTTTAAAACCAGTTCTAGATGTGGGAAGTGCATGGAGAGTCTCCTCTTTGGAATGTTTCTGGTTTGTACTAAGGTCACAATGGTGACAGTCATCCAGCTGCATGGTCAATCTTCCATCCATGTACCCTTTGTGAAAGACAGTATTGAATTGTTTGCTTGAGTCCTGAGGAGATTAGCATCTGCAAAATTAGCTTTTCAGTCCACTTTGTTGGATAGTCCATGGTGTGCTGTCACATCACCTCTTAATTACTATTTTATGAAGATTAGTATCTGAGCAAATAGTCACTTTATGAAATAAAGGTTTTTAAATCTATTGTTTTGTTATATACTATTATTTTATTATATAATCCATTTACTCTCAAGGCTGCTGTGAACATTAATTAAACAATATTTGATTATAGAAACAGATGATTTTCATGTAAAATTAGCAGAAATTATAAAACTCCGAATTCTAAGTAATCTGCTTTAACAACTCTAATTTAAATATCTCAAAATTTGCTTTAGGAAATCATAATGACCTTTACTTAATGTTGTTTCCTTAAATATTCCACAGTCTTAGTTTTCAGAACAGAAGAACTTGAGTAGATCTTGCTGTGGATTTTCAAGATGAGAAGGGAATAATCTTTCTGATCCTTGAAAGCAGTTGTCATTTCCATGTTGGTGCCTGTTCTCTCCATGTACAGAGCTGTAAACACCTCTGACACAAACACAGACATTTGCAATATGCAACATTATCTCAGGGAATTAGAGCAAAAACAGCTATCCAAACTTTGTATCCGAAATTCTCTGAGTAAACTGGTCACTGAATGAAAACCATGCTTTGAATCATGCTTTGATCCCATGAGTAGATTATACGCTGTTTGAATAGAGAGAGAATAAAAAAAATATAATTGCAACTGAGTTGAACTCTGCAGAAATGTGAATATTTATTCAAAGATGATAGGCCAGTGAGGGATTTTCTAGCTTACAGTTACATCTGTAGTTTAGTATGCAAAGTGTTTGTATCAGCCTCAGGAGTACAACCTGACAAACAGCTGAACATTTAATGATGTTTCAGTTCTACAGCATGACACAAAGCATTTTAGTTTTCTCTCACAAAAGCAGGATGCTCATCCAGTCCCTTCTCCTACCAACATTTTCTCTGAAACTCAAATTTTTGTTTTGAACTGGGATGAAGGCCATTCTGGTCTGCAGTGCTTGGTCTGAATTTTCATCTTCATTCTACCTTAGAAGAGCTGTTCACCCTCAGGTCCATCTCCAGTGGCAGGCACATAAAGGAGCCCTACAGCAACACTGCAAAAATTCTGTGCTTTCTTATTTCAATAACAGGAGAATTCTGGTGCAAATCTTAAGGTGCTTAGAGGAATCCTCCTTTTATTTCCCTTCTTCTCGCAGCTACCTCCCTTTTAGGGACCAGCAGACAGCCAGAGGATGCAAACACATGTCCTTCCTCAGTCCTTAGCAACCTGGTGCTTTTCTTACATGAAGGGAGGATGGAAGAGAAATAAAATCCCAGTCCCCTCAGTCCCAAGTCTTGTCTCCCTTCCTGTACACAAAGACAGCTTTAAAACCTCTGAATATGCTTTTCTTAGTGAAAATACATTCACAGGTCCTTCTGAGTGTAATAGATTAAAAATTAAAGGTGAAGTTTGGAATGGAATTGTCAACCTGAATTTGCTTTTGTCAGTTTATTGCATAGTAGCCTGGATGACAGGTTTCTTTTAAGACTATAGTTTCAGTTAAAAGTTTGTTTTTCAAATTCTTCATAAAAAGCACGCTGTTTTGATTTCTTAGTAACCTTTTTTTTCTTGCTTACCAGCTTCTGTAGAAGTGTATCATCATGCCTTTTCTTGGTGAGGGAAAACTGCAGCATGGAATACTTGTCTGTGTTAGGTTATTCAAAATGTGGTTCAGTAAGAGGTTAAAACAAGAAGGAAGAGAATTGTAAAATTGCAAGTCTTATGAGATACAATAACTTAATTCACTTCAGAGTTTCAGTTTTGTATAAGGATGGCAGGAAGATAAGTTAAAACTGCAGATAGTCTGGCTCTTCCTAATTCTTGAGAGTTCAACTCAAGTCATAGAATCATAAAATGTTAGGGGTTGGAAAGGACCTAGAAAGATCATCTAGTCCAACACCCCTGCCAGAGCAGGATCACCTAGATCACCTAAGTGTCTTAGCCTCCTGAAATAGTTCCTTCAACACAGCTGTATTTTTTGTGCATAGCATATTTGTTTATATATATATTCTGCTTCTTCACCTGCAAACAGTAGATACTATTTTGAAAAAAAATCAGGTAATAGGAGGAGAAAAGTCTTTAAAAAAGTCTGACATAAAACTGATGCAGTGCAGGAGAATGGTAAATAGAAAGGAAAAGCAGTGATACAAGAATATTGACAGTCAAAGCCTGTAATACATGACCTTTGGGCCAGAAGCTTGGAGCGAGCAGCCGGTCTGTCATCAGCATTTCCTCGAGGGACGTCTGGGCTTATTTGACCTTGAGATTCTCACTCTTTGAATAAGCTGAAAATGGGATAATACTGAAGTACCTCCTGAGGGAGGTGCCATTTATTAGCAGTTTTCACATGTTGGGGTTTTTTTTTGTTGTTTATCGTGGAAAATAGCCTCAGAAAGACCTGGCTGTCTCAGTTCCCTGAACACAATTATATGCTAAGGGACTGTGAGAGCAGCAAGTAAGAAAGACCAAAACACAAAAATAAGTGAATGTTTCATTAAAGGCACAGCTGATCCTAGGCTCAGCAGAGCCTCTGCAAACATGCCACAGTGAGGAGTGAAGGTAAATTGCCTCTCTGACACACCTCAGCGACAAGTATTCTGATAGGTACTGCCCAGGTGGGGCCAGCATCACTATGTAGATTACTGCAGCTCTGTCTCGAGGTCAGAGGTTGTCAAGAGTTTTCTGGCTAAATAGTTCTCTGTTGGAAATTGTCACTTCAATGTGACTGAAAAGCCTAGACAACTTTTACATAATTCAGCTTCAAATCAGCTTTTATTTATTTTATTTTCTTATTTTATTTAATTATTTAGTTTGAAAAAAAAACCCACTTTTTGTTTTGAAAGGTGCAAGTAAAACATTTCAGCAATGAAGCTTTGTTTTACCACTTTTTAAAATATTTTTTAATGATACTTTCAGATTTCCAATTTGGTATATCAGGGTTGTATAAATATTTTTAAATGTATAAATGTGTAAATAAACCAGATATGAAACACAATCTATGATCACATAAAAATAGTATTTAAAAGGGCTTTTCACAATTTTGCCCTTAATTTTAAGGAGGAACCATTGTAATCATCTAGAGCCCAGTTCCAGCATGAGGGGCTTCAAATTTTTTTGCTGTACATTCCTGCTTTAACTCTAGTGCTTGAAATAGGAACACTCTCTTAGTAAAACACCTTTACACATCAGTACTATCAGCCATTAGTACTCTGGGAAACAGTGCCTGAATGTGCAGAAGTATATGAGCGCAGATGTGCAGAAGTCATCAGTGTGAACATGTAGCCCAGAAGGCTGACTGTGTCCTGGGCTGCATCAAGATAAGTGTGGCTAGCAGGTTGCAGGAGGTGATTCTGCCACTCTGCTCATGTGAGACCCTACCTAGAGTACTGCATCCAGCTCTGGAGCCCCCAACACAGGAAGGACATGGACTTGTTGGAGGAAGTCAAGAGGAGGGCCACAAAAACGATCAGAGGGCTGGAACACCTCTCCTATGAAGACAGGCTGAGAAAGTTGGGGTTGTTCAGCCTGGAGAAGAGAAGGCTCTGATCTTCAAGTAGGTGAAGGGGGCCTTACAAGAAAGGTGGGGAGGGACTTTTTAGTAGGGCTTTTAGTGATAGGATGAGGGGCAATGGCTTTAAACTTGAAGAGCGTAGATTCAGATTAGAAATGAGAAAGAAGTGTTTCACTATGAGGGTGAAACTGGAACAGGTTGCCAGGGGAGGTTGTAGATGTCCCAACACTGGATGTGTTCAAGATCAGATTGCATGGGGCTTTGAATAACCTGATCTAGTGGGAGGTGTCCCTGCCCATGGCAGGGTGGTTGGAACTAGATGATCTTAAAGGCTCGTTCCAACCAAAATCATTCTATGATTCTATATTTTTCATTGAAAATGTCAGCTGCTCATGGGAGCAATGCAAAATCATTCTGCTTAATAGTTCAGCTAATACAGACTGCACTCTTAGAATATTAACTACAGATTCATCAGAAAAATGACAAACTCCAGAAAAACACATATGAAAATGAAAGGGGCAGCCTTTATAATATAGTAAGTAGACATAAGGTGGGCAGATACCCTAAATCTACACCAGTCCAGTCATTCAATGAATTTATGCAGAAATGAAAATTTAGATAATACAGTGCAGCTGACTAGGTTATACCAGCATGAAGTGGTGATCTGAGTACATCAGTACAGTAATTTCCCATAAAGAAGCAAGCAATCTGTTCTCTTTGCAGAAAAAAAAAATCTAATATGACAACACCAGTAAGGCATATTTAGAAAAGGCTTTTTCAAGGACTCTGAGAGATAACCATCCATTTTCCAATTAAAATGTGATTTGAGTATCTTGTTTTCTTCTCTTTGTGTCACTTATTTTCATCAGATAACCAAGGACAAGCACATTTGGAGAATTTAAATTACATCACTGGATCACCAGGTTCAGCGTTGCCTCAATGGAGGCACAGGTGTACCACTATGAGTTTTACAGTGTGGATCAGTATGGAAGAGATAAGCCAGGAAAAGTGATGTTTTAGAGTGAGCCTGAAATAAAACTTGACATGAATATACAAAAACTCTCATGTGCTTCCAAACTGGAAAGCCATGTGAAGGAGTTACTAAGTAGAAGTCATTGTCCTTGGAAAGAAGTATCTAGACCACAGTGTTAGCATTTACAAATTTATATGACCTTGTGCACAATGCATCTTCCTACTCTTTTGACTATCATTATATACAAATTATCAGGTTTTAAACTATATGTTATTCATGCTTCAGTCAAATCAGAATGCATGAATTGGATAGTTCATCTCTCCAATAGTTGAAACCATGCTAAGTTCTCTTCAGCTCTTCAATCATATGTAAAATATGTTTCACATTCCTACACTATACCTGCATTTTCCAGCTGAAGGGAAAAGAAGACAGGAGAAAGAGATTAATAATGTATTTTTTAAAGGATAAATAATTTCTTCATTTAAATAATAAGTGCAGGGCAAAGATGAAGGCAATGTTGGTCACTCATTCCAGCACTGATCCATCGATGTCTACTGCTGTGCAATTCTACTTGCAATCTTGCAAGTTAATCAATGAAAGTCCTTTGAAGTGGCAAAGTGCAAGACAATTTCCAACAAAGACTTGAGGTAGATGAACTGTGTTCTCCAAACTTATATTACAGCATAGAATAAAGCAATAACAAAAAAATATTTTAAGCAGTAGCAGTGGAAGACCTTGTTTTCTCATTGTCACTCAGAAAAAGAGTAAGCATGAGATTTAGTTAGGTACACAGTGAAGTAAGTGAAGTTTGTGAGTACTTTGTCAATTGTAGTCACTCTTTAGATTTCTGTAACAGTGAGAGTTGTGGTACACACAACACTCTGCTCCTCTGGTTGACTAAAGTGGGGACCTGTGAAGCACACTTCCTCTCCCATTGCTCACCACTCCAAGGTTTCCTTTCTGTGAAGAAAAGGATTTGAGGGGAAAAATTATGAAACACATGTCAGGGTCACCTCCATGGTGGAACCATGTTACGCACCCAGAACTCAGAAGGAACTCAAAAGGCCATTTTCTTCCCCTGTCTAGATTTTGCTGTTAAGGTATGTGGGGCTGAAGTGGACAAATGCTTGAAAATCTGAGCTAGAAGGTGCCAGGCTTGATGTTTTAAGCTCCTTGTAGAAAAAAATTGAAAAAATTGGAAATATTGCTGGCACATTAAATTAAAAGTTTTCAACTTATTCTGACAACATTCCATAAAGTTAAAGTGAAAAAAAGAATTAATCTCCTATAAATCTCAGGGTGTTTCCTTTAATTTTATGTACCTATCTTAATCTTGAGCAAGCTAACTTATATTTCAGTAAAGCATGACTTGCTTAGTTATAGCATATTTCCCCAAAAGACAACAAAGTCTGCATTTGAAGATAAATGAAATCTTTAGCCGAGGACATCAAATGATGGAAAAGCCACCACCTTTCCAGATGCTTTCTTAATCACTGTTGTTGTTCATACCACATCATTTCATTCATCTGTATGATTTCATTGTCCACATCAAGCTTCACCATTCCTCATCTGCATGTTGTTCCCAGTAGGTATTTGATACTTTGTGTTTATGATTAAAAACATTCAGTAGTGTTGGGCTTTGTTGTGATCCCCATGAGCATCTAATAGGAACACCACAAGCACTTTAGGTGACTTTGGGTTTTATCATATTCTATCAGTCATATATAATTTTTTTTTGCTGACTTTAAATTTCATTTTGCTATTGGCTCAGAAAATCAACTTACATTGTTTACTCTAGTAGTTCATGGCTTTTGTAAACCTTTATATGAAGACATATATTCTGTGCTTTGACATTGTTGTTTGTTATTTATTTTTACACATTAAATATTTAAACAGTACTCCTGAAATCACATTACTCAGAAATAACACTACATTTTGGGCAACAGCCATTTCCTACCTTTGATCCCCCCAAAAATGTGATTTTTGCATTAGAGTTACCTTCTTACCTATGTGCATGCAAAACTAGTAATAACAGAAAAAGATTTGGCTGGTTTATAGTTTTTAAATCAAAAGGTCTATTAACCTGTTCTATCCAAGACTTCCCAAATATGGATTAAACACATCCACAAAGTGTCAGTAGACATTTACACATGCTCCAATTCAGAAGAGTATTACAAAAAATCTCTTGAAATACCTAACATTGCAATCAGTAAGCCTAGAAAATGCTAAATAAGTTTGACCTCCTGATGATGAATTGTGCTCTTCAACAGCTGGATTTCAATGATTAGTTCCTGTTTGTCAAAACTGATCAGAATTGCCATTCCTCTGAGGAACACACTCCCACAGACTAGCAGCCTTGGGTGTCATGATGTCATTTGTTTAACCCAGTTGAATACCTGGATTAACAGCAATTGCAAACTTCCAGAAACCTGGAAACTTTCAAAGTTCCTTGCCAGTATGTGTTCCCTATGCTATTCAAGCATATGCAATGAGTCAAATTGTTTTCTAATATCTCCTCTGTTGGTAGGCTTTGAATATTGGAGCAAGTCATCGTCCACCAGATATGACAGAAGTGGAAATATTTTGATAACCAGTCCTGCTAGGCTTCATTGAAGAAATAGCAGCTACAAACAAATTCTGTTTAATACATGTACTGTTTAGCAAAGGCTATACATCTCAACTTCACAGCATCCACAAATCTGATTTGTCTCATTGGTGTTTTAGTTAAAGTGTCCAAGAATTTACAAAAACAGTGCCGCAGAGCTGTCTATTCATAACAAGCTGTCCTGGCAATACATAATAAATAGCTGTAAAAAGATAAGTCAACAGCATCTTAGTGCACTCTGTGCTACCATTCACATTAACCTCCTGCACATTTATTAGCCACTGCCTTTTTACTCATAAAAGATCAATACAGACAACAGATGCCTTAGTCTTCCAGAATGATCTACTTCAAATTCTGACATGACAAGTATGGTTGAATTCTGGTATCTTCCAATGAGTCCAACAAAAGAGCTGTCAGTAACTTTTCTACTTGGTGTGAAACTAGCTCAAACATTGACCTTTTAGGAACACATGCCAAAATTAAAGCTTATAATGGCTTAGCTTGGGTTACACATGCTCACATACTTCTTCAATCTGCAACTCAGCTGCAGAATTCTATTTATCTCATGTTGTTTGTCATAGAGAACTGACTACTGTGTGGTTATGTTTCACTCCATTTACTACATGAAAATATTCCTGTCTTAACTGTTGCTGGTGCTAAGCATATGTATTCATCACAGGGATGCAACTCATTAACTCATTAGGGAAGAGACAGTCTATTGTTCATCTGTCATTGCATACAAACCTTTCCAATATGCTTGTAGTTTTTCAGTCTGTGGTGTAAAAGACTAAGCACAGACAGCCTGGATTCAGGCTGGTGAGGAATATGTTCCTCATCAGGAACACTGAAAAGATTCAGCAGTCCTACAATTGAATATGAAGACCCTTCAGCAGGACTAGCTGAGCAGGATATAAACTTGCTACTGAGGGACTTGGCAAGCAGAATGTGTTTGTTGAATGGACAGGCTCCCTAGAAGAGAATTTTGCAACTCTTTATCTGTAACTATTAATTCTTGCAAAACTTCTGAGGAAGTCACAATGATAGGCAATTCTGTCTCCACCATTACCTGTGTGACCATGACCTCTGGATTGCTAACACATCCTCTGTCTTGGATGGTTCCCAATGAGATCAGGATTTAATTGTGTGTCCACCCCTAAGGACTCCTTGTTGGTAAACACTTCTACCAAGCAAAAAAAAAGTTCAAAACTTCGAATGTCTGAACATTTTCTGAAGTTCACACATGAGCTGACTTTGGGTTTGCCTAGTTTGGAGAAAAGAAGGCTGAGGGGTGACTTAATTGCTCTCTACAGCTTCCTGAGCTGGGGAAGTGGAGTGGGAGATGCTGAACTCTTCTCTCTGGTATCCAGTGATAGGAAATATGAGAATGGTTTTAATCTGCGCCTGGTGAGGTTTAGACTGTGTGTCAGCATTTAAGAGGCACTTGTACAATGCCTTTAATGCCTTAATGTTTTAACTTTTGGTCAGCCCTGAATTGGTCAGGCAGTTGGACAAGATGATCATTGTAGGTACCTTTCAACTGACCTATTCTTCTCTTCTCTTCTTCTCTTCTCTTCTCTTCTCTTCTCTTCTCTTCTCTTCTCTTCTCTTCTCTTCTCTTCTCTTC
>JANIJG010005506.1:43202-68286 GCA_024611175.1 Megaceryle torquata
AACCAACCAACCAAACTAAACAAAACAAAAACCCAAACAAACAAAAAAACCCATAAAAACCACACACACACACACAAAACCCCAAACCAACCAACCAACCCAAAAAAATCAACCAAGCAAACAAACAAAACCCATAAGGAATCACAATCCCAAGTTTGCTTTTGCTAGTTTCAATGGACTGATGAAAATTTCCTGTCGAAGACCTGATGAGGGGCCAGCCTGCATTAAGGGAGGGGAAACAGCCCTGAAACTGAGAATTAACAGAGTAAAAATGTGAACTTCTTTTTTTTTTTTTTTTTTTTTTTGTGCTAAATAGTCATCCTTTGCTTTAGGTTTCTGGTTATCTAGCTCCATGACAGCAGAAGAACAACACCTATAGCAGACCTTCTGTGGGGATCATGGTAATAGATAGGAAGAACCATAAATGCCTGGGGATGGGGAGAAGAATAGCAGGATTCATCCCAGAGGAGTCAGAGCCAGAGGAGCAGCACTTGTGCTGTGTGGCTTCAGAAAGCTTTGGAAGGAGAAGGTCATTGTGGTAAGAGCTCTTGAATCTAGTGAGTGAAGCATGACAAGATCTGGTGACTGGAAAGTAAAAATAGATAAATTCAGGCTATAAATAAAGTGCTGTTTTCTAGAGGGGGGGGTACCCATTCTCCAGGAAGCTTCCTGAGGCTCATGGTGTAGTCTCCACAGGCGACGCAACAGTCTGTTGGGAAGCTGTGCTTCACAGCAGTAAATTCAGAGCAGGTACCTCTTTTGCAGGGTGTCAAACTAAATAATCTGTCCTTTTAGTAGCTATAATTTCAGTTACTGTTTTCCAGCATCTCCATGGGATGCTATTAGTAGTTTGTTCCTCCCTGAGATCTTCTCTTTTCTCCCATTTCTGATTACAAACCATCCAAGGAGTGACCTGGACAGTAAACTCTGTGGTGGAGATTTTTGAATCTCCCTCCATATAGATCCCAGTAATTTTTTAGAAAACAGCCTGTCCAAAATCCTTAGTCACCTCTGAATTTCTCAGTATTTTTTTCTCAGTATTTTTTTTAAGTGCTGTTCATTTCATAAGTGTTTACTAATAGAAAGCTCTTTGTCCTCCAATACCACTATCTGGTAACAAAACTGAATTAAGAGAGAAGCTTTCAGTTTACCTTTTGGCTTTCCCTTCCTTCTCTTTAATCATTACCTTTAAAGACCTATTCCAGAAAATGTGTTACTTACTACAGTAATAAAGGAAGTGAAACACCACTGCAATTTGTGTCAAGAAGGGAATGATCTGTTTCAATGTGTTGTTAACACACTGGTATTGTTCTTAACCTTCAGAAAAATCTGTTTATCTGCAATTATGCATAGCAAATCATGTAAGCCTGCAGGACTAGAGTAATGATTTGCCTACCAGGGATCCCCCAAGGGATCTCTATTCTTGCTCTTAATCTCTGATGCATTAAAAACTGAATTCCTTACATTTGTTTGCCAACTGTTTTCATTCATGTTGGTCATCTCTCTGCAATAGAAAATGGGAGGTTTTAAAAAAAAGGAAGAAAATTAAACCACTTTCTTACTGACACAGTAAGTGTGACTACTGGAGTTTTCATCAGTGCCTTATGCATTGCAATGCATTTAAATGACTGTCAAAAACTGAGTTTGTCGGAAGGCACTGCATAGAATTAATGAACAAGAAGAGACTCAAGACTATGGGTAGATACCTTTATAAATAGATGTTTGGAGACCTGAATTTGACATTTGTTGCTACATTTTGCTAGTATAAATATATTGTCAAAGCCTGATACCCAATGCTCCTGGTTTTATTTTTTTGTCCATCAAAACTACATTTAAGCATTCAATCTTGCATTTGGCTTGTTGGAACAACAGTTACCATCTTATATGAAGTGCAAGATGTCACAACTGGAGCTTTTTGCAGACTACACATGCTAAACCTCTCCATGGTGTGGTCACTGCATTGTGGTTTTGCAATGAAGAGAGTGGGATATAACCCAGAAGAAGCTGACATGCTACCCAACGTGCCAAGGGCTAAATTCCCTTGCAAAATTAATTCTATGTAGTTCTATGAAAAAAAATGCTTTTCTAAAGAAAAATAAGAGTATGACAAATACTCCTCTATTTTAGGTCTTCATGATTTTTTGCATTGTTGACTAGTGCATACATAAGAGTATAAGAGTAAGCGTTCATCATAAATAATATTTAAGATTGTCACACTAAAAGAAAAAGATGTAATATAGGAGAAGTCTATGTGCTACTTGTCAGTTCTGTAGTGATACTCTGAGCTGCAGCTAAAATGGTTGGCTTGTGGATTTTAAGTCAAAGCAGTAGCTCAACTCTGCACAAAAATATTTTGCATGGGAGAAAAAAAATTATGTTGGTTTAGACCTAAGCACAGAATGTATCCTTACTTCTGAGGAAGCTTAGATTTACCTGTGGAAGGTGCATTGTGAGGAAAGCAAGGACAACCAGAATGTGAATAGACTAAATATACTTGATGGTCAAGGAGAAAAGCTGGGTGACCTACACCTTCATCTCACTTTCTGACTTCTCTCATTAGATCAGACTGCAGTTGTCTTTTAGTAATATTCACAAGTTACCAAGTGATGAGCATTCCTCAAATTTTGATAAAATAAGGGAAGCTTGAGGTGAAACTATCTGACACATTGTAAGTATCACTACCCTCCTTTTGAGTCACACTGAACATCTTCAGCTCTGTGTAAGGAGAATGTACAAGGATATGCACACCTAAAAGTATGGAGCAATTATTTATTGGCCATTGACTAACAAGCACAAAAGACAGATGGGATTTAAGGAGCCTGATGACACTTGCCACTCCACAATCCACCCCACAGCCTCTGCTGGTGGGGCAGGAGGTGAAGGTTTTGCCCCTGCAGCTCTTGGACTCATTCCTCAGTGATGCTGCTTTGCCATGTCCTGTTGATCCAAAACCTGAAGGTGCTGATTGACCAGGTGGTTCAGCCTGGTGATCCATCTAAGTCCCTTGGTGGAGGGAGGGGCTTACAGAGGAAGGGGTTACCTATGAAGCATGGAGCAGCAGTGAGAAAACTACAGACTCACAGCCCTCATCCCCTTTCCATGTCATTTTCATTAGGTAAGTCCACATGCAATATTCCTTGCAGAGGCAACACTGTGAACTTTACTATTAAATTATTAAAATTAATCTTTTCTGGTTATAATATAGCTGTGGAATTATTACAGGTATTAAAATATTTATCTTAGTAAAACAATCCTTGCAGTATCTGGTTTCCCAAACGATGAGACTGGAAGCATACTGAATGTGGTAGGAAGAGCAGAAGTGTTAAGAGTTATATTTAACCATACCAGTTCTGATCACAGGAGGCAAACCTCCTTCCCCTCACTAGCACAGTTGCACTTTCATCTTCTTCAGACATTTTTATGACAAGATGGATCTCTCACTTGGGACTTGACTTTACAAAATATTTGCAACCTCCTACAAAGTGCTGCATTTCATTACTAGATTTTTTCCCACTGTCTGCTCCCTAAGACACCTTATTATGGCAGTAGGTACATTGAATGAGGCTACCAGAAGTTGGGCTCAAAACAAATAAGATACTTCTTGCACAGAAGTACACCAAGAGTTGTTAATTTCATAGAAAATTACTCCTAGTGTAGGAAGTATTTGAGCTGATAATAGTAATGGCCTGGGAGAATCATCAGAAAAATATGATATATGTTTGTCCTGTTCCCACACAGTGCCCCAGGCT
This sequence comes from Megaceryle torquata, assembly GCA_024611175.1. Lineage (NCBI taxonomy): Eukaryota > Metazoa > Chordata > Aves > Coraciiformes > Cerylidae > Megaceryle > Megaceryle torquata. The sequence goes on from JANIJG010005506.1 coordinate 46,952, forward strand.
TTTTGACCACTACTGGAAAGAAGATGATTTGACCTACTATAGCCATTCTTATGTAAGATAAGCAAAACCACATTTACCTGATTAATGGCAAAGTACCAATCATATCATTACACGTGCTCTACTTTTCTTTCCCACGAGCTTTTCTAAAAATGGTGAAATAAATTAAAGTGAAAAGGAAACATTTATACAAAACATGGAATAGGCTTTTATCTGGTTAAAGGTATAGACCGTTAAAATATTTTTTCTTCTCTGTGCCTATTGCCAGGATTTTTAATGTCTTGCACTACATCCTTTTATGCTAGGCCATTACTGTAGTCTCCTTTGTGCTTTTATTAATTTCAGATTACTGTTTAATTGTGAATAAAGTTGATGCCCAATTTGATTCAATTCAAACAGCACAGATAAAAGAAGTCGAGAGTCTCAGATCTGTCATTCATAGGCAACTCTGATGATTTTTTTTCTGCCTGAATCCACTGCAGCCTGCAAGGGCACAGGGAAATAACATGCTGATGCTCAGATCTGCCAGCCTGGCTCCTAAACTCTGACCTTGGCATGAAGAGAACAGGAAAACTAAAAATTATGCCGGTCACCAGATCTCGGATAACTTGAATCAAAAGACAGAGATATGAGAGAATCTAATGCATATAAATCTGCCAGCAGAGCTCAAATCTAAAAAAAAAAAAAAAAAAAAAGGTTGGGACGAAAAGTTGACAAAAACTATTAAAACAGCAATTCTGAAACAGGTGCCTCTGCTGTGTATGCAGCATATGATGTGTTTAAAAATCCTGTGAACTCTCCTCAGATAGCTGCCAAAAATTGAATCTTCACAAGTCAAAATAAAAAAAAAAAAAAAAAGAGCTTAAAAATAGATTTAAGTAAAAAAAGAATAATGAAATGTTTGGAAATTTATTTAATGAGGCAGTTTCTGAAGTACAGCACAAACCAAAGATTATATAATGGGTGTCAAGATAATAAATCATATTAAAATTCTTCTCATGCTTCTGAGTCATTTAGCCTGCTGTCCTTTTGAGCTGTCACTTGAACAAAAGCATCTGAAATTAACAAATTGGGTAACTTACCTCATTTGTCTTTCTTTGGGAAGCATTCTTTTTCTCCAGAAGTCTCTAACAACAGGATAAAAGGAGAGACAAATTTAAGTGAAATGCCAGTAAGAAAGACAATTAGGTTTTTCCATGAGCTGAAACTTTGAGATGTCTATTCCAGGCACAGTTGCTGCATATATTACATACCTTCCATATTACACTCAGAATTTAAAGAATAGTCATGGTAATTATCTGTCTTATTGGAGAGTCTTTGAGAATCCAGCAACACAGCTACAACACAGCACTACTACAACATTATGAAAGAATATCCAAACTGGCTTGGCTATCAGAAGCCATACATCTGCCTTAGCCTGACTTCTTCCTGAAACATCATACTCTGCTTACAGCACTTGTCCTTCTGATATCCAGATTTAACTCTCCAAGGACATATATATCCCTGTGCAGGACTGCATAATTTGAAGAAAAGAAAGCAGATGTTAAACTTTAGGCTCATGATACCGTATGAAAGAGACACTGTCCTCCTTGCAGATCAGCCCCTCTTAAGCAGCGACTCCAAGCTGGGTCCACTACAGATACTCTTGCGAAATTGCAGAGCAAGTTGCTTCATCTCTGGGTGCCTCTGCTCCCTGCCCACACCAGGATAAATGCAATTATTTGCTCTTCTCTGACCACTGAGATTGTAAATATGTTGAGCCCAACATCACTCGCTATGTCCTCATGTTTATCACAATCATACTGAAGTCTCAGCAGGAGGCTCCTAGTGCTGTGTAGCAGAAATAGATAATAACAACTAACATATCTAATGACAGGCCTCTTCAAAAGTGTAAGGAGGATGCCAGTCTGATCCATCCCTGTGTGCCTTTCTGAACAGATGTGTGCCTATTAACTTACGTGTCAGGTTATTTTTTTCTCATATTCATGGAAAACCCAGGATTGCATTTAATTTTTCAAATAAATTTTTGTCATTCTTGAGGGTTTTTTTTTCTTAGCAATCAACTAGATTAAGAAAAACACTTAAAAGGAATTTAGTAAGGCTTCCTTCATTACCCAGCCTGGATACATTCATGCTTCCAGCATTCTGAAAAGGTTTAACAGATTGAGGCATGTATGAAAATTGCATGAAGCCCTGAACTTCAATGGGTTTTTCAGAGAGGATGTCAATGTGTCAAACTCACTAGCAGACAAGTAGACCTTGAGCTCAGCACAATAGATTTGCTTCATAACAGAACTGAAAACAGGATTATTTGTGGGGAAAGAACTAGCAGTTGGACTAAGGTGCTCTGAAATGTAGTATGCCATTAACCAATCAAAATGAGATTAGTGGAGATTTTAAGACTCACAGAAACCTGTCAAGGATTATTTGAAAACATTGTCATAGACAAAAATAGCTGGGAAAAACTAAGAAGTAACAATATTCTCAAGCACTCTTGCAATCGCTTGGTGTTTTAACAATAAACAAGAGATATAAAGCTTTAGCTTTGGTAGTCATGCGCTTCTGTAGTATCTCCACTGCCTTTATCACTCTCTCTCCCACTGCCTTTCTCTCTCTCTCTTTTTCTTTTTTGGTATTTATGAATATCTCACATTTTCTGCAAGCCTGTGGAGGAAAGTCATTGGATTGCAACTTCCAAAGACTTAAAAAACATGAGACAAATATACTTATTAATGTATTCAATTTAAACACAAACTGTTTGATTTTCTGAGCCTTGATGATGATTTTTGAATACTTACAATATTTTCCCATTGATCTGACCTTTTTTTTTTGTGTGATTCTGATAGAAACTGTAGCTACAGCTTTGGAGTACAGCTGAAGTGTACTAAAACACTCAAATCTACTTGAACACAAATAATTCAAATTTGTTAACAAATAAAAATGAAATTTAGTCAAAGCAGAGAGCAAGAAAACAGCCAGTATGAACACAGAGAGATTAACATATGTGTTAATATTAGGGCTACTCTTATTTTATTATTATAGTAATCTAAAATCATGGGTAAATAACAGCTATCTGGGTAGAAATATATAGAACAATGATATGACAATAGGTAGGACAGAAATCTAATACAAAAGGACTTGAGACATGTGTGGTAGTAAAAAAAATGAAAAGAAGTTGAGTTGATGAAACACTAGCTATTATATAAAAAAGAAAAATGAGCATTTAGGGTGGAATTAATCTTGCCTAATTTCAACCTTTTAAACCATTTAAACCTTCAACTGTTTAAGCATCTCATTTGAACATAATTGTCTAATTTCCTCTGTAGTCAGTGAAGTCAGTCAGACAGAAATATATTATAACTAAATTTAATTCATCTCACCTATCTTGAGCAATGTTTCAGGGTAGACTACTTGTGAGAAACTCTGATCTCTGTTTTCACTGTAGAGGAAGTTGGACACACTGCCTTAACCTAGACATATATTTTGGATGGTTAAGATTAGCTGAGCTGAATTTCACTTTCACGTGATGGAAAAGTATGGAAAAAATAAAACAAATACAGATTTAAGAATGATGAAAACAAGAAAAACAAGTTAATGATATAAAATCACATAAGTTTTTCTTACAGTTTTAAATGGTATTTGAAGACTTTTAGAGGGCCTGTGTTTTAGCATCATAGTAATGCAGACAGGCTCCTCCTCTGAAGAGTTTCTAAAATGCTTGTTTTTCTCTCTTGCATGTAGTAAATTTAGGCATTTTTAGGAGAAATAATTCACTGGACACTTAAAACATGGGATTCCAAGTTAGGCATTTAAATCTGAAGGATGGAATAGATCTTACAGCTTTAAAACAAATTTTGAAGGGAAAAAAATTACAAAAGACACGGAGGCAAATAGAAAAAATGCAACATGTTCATGTCAGAGTTAAGTTCTGTCAAACAATTCTGACTCTGAAAAATGAAATTATTTATTAAATTAAATGTAGCAGGCATTTTATAGTAAGAAAATCATAACAAAGCTGAAGAACAGGAGAGCTAAATATAACATGGCTAATGTGTAAGTGCAACTGGGTAAGGAACTGCTAAAAGAGGAAACAAAAATGGCATTCGCTAGAGGGTAAGTCACCAGAGAAAGGTAACAATGAGGATCCTCAAAAACTCCTCCTGAGATTCATTCAATAATATTTTCATTAATGATATTAGTTCAAAAGCAAGTATGTAATGATAAAACTTTCTGATAACATGAAGACTTTGTCAATAAAAAGGCAGGTCAGGAAGAACAGCATGATGTTGATGACTGCAGTGATGGAAATGGGATTAAATTCAATAGTATATAAAATAACAGGTCATGTGCTTAAGGACTCATAAGAAGACTTTCCTGAGTAATAAGAATTCATCAGCTGGAGCTGAATGAGGCAGAGAAAAGGGGTTATGTGAGCACAGATATCTTCTGAGTTACCATGTTGAAGAAGGCATGAGAAAAGTAAAGGTGTTCCTAAAATGGGTCGGGAAAGCCATTTCCAGAAAAGGCTAGAGCCCCTGCTTTATCTGTGTGGCAGACTGATTCTTACTGGATGTAAAGAAATATCAAGTGGTTTTTGTAAGAAAGATTAATGCTTTTTATGTCTTTTGTGAGACTTCCTCTGGTGTTCTACAGAACCCTGTGGTAACCCCTTGGCAGTGCTGAAGGAAGACATGGCTCCCTGCAGGGTGTCCTTTGGGGTAGGAAAACTTCATTGAGAGGAATTATGACAGGCCTATCCATAAATATGCTAATGAAGAAACACATAGAATAAAAAGATATTTAAAACAAAGCACTGTATTACAAAGGAAAAAAACCATTCAAGACCAACAAGCAAACAACCACAAAAAAAACCACAACAAAACATCCCAAAACTAAACCCAAAAATCGATATAAACGGAGCATTTAGTTTCTAAATAATAAAAATAGAAATTTTCCTTATCAATATTAGATGTGATTAATGAGACTTTCAGTAGGAAACATTGAAGATGGAGCTCAATTGTCTTCTGCAAAAGGTGATACAATGATGATATAATCCAACCAGCGGACTGGACTTACTGATTTAGGAGCTTCCTTCCAGTTCAATTCTGAAAACTTATGCACTACTAATAGAAAATAGTGCAGAACAACCAGTTTGAGAGTAACAGGCTTTACTGTAGAGCAGTTTATTAGAAGATTTTTAAAAATTCTATAAGGAAAGGAAGACTGTCTTTGTTTCTATTTGTGAGGATACATGCAGGTAAAATGTCTTTTCTTAGTCACCCACGAAGTCTGTAGTAAATAGAAAAAGTTTCTTTAATTCTTGTACAGAGGGCTGTCTGCTGCACCACAGTGACTTCCCACAGCTGGAAATGAGTATGAAAGGAGTTAAATTTTTTCTTTAAAATTAGCTGTTTATAAGCAACAAGCTTATAATTAGAAACAGATACACAGAATGATACCTTTCTTTTTAGAAATTGCTTTAAAAAAATAGGTCATTTTCCTAGGGAATGATGCATTTTTGCATCTAGAGTATGCCTACAGGCATGCAATAGGGTGTTGTTTGGAAAACAATAAATTTATAATAGAGCCCTAAATTCATCAGTTCACATGGAAAGGTATAATCTTGCAGCTAACTTGCGTTCAAAGTTGAGACCTGCTCAGGAACAAACTAAGTTTTCCCTGGAGGTGTTTGAAAAACAAGTAGACATAGCACTTGAGGCTATGGTCTAATGGATAGATAGATGTTAGGATGATGGCTGGACTTGATGATCCTAGAGGTCCTTTCCAACCTTGATGATTCTATGATTCTAAGTAACTCTTCATTTTGCCCCAAGCTGACTCACATTCAGAACCCATGTGTCTGCCCTGGATATCCCCAAATATCTAGGTCTAGAGACAGTATGGATGGGTCCATGTGTAAACATAGCCTTGAAATCACTCAAGACCATGGTGACACTTCCTTTGCCAACCTGACTTTGACATTTTTTGCAGGATGAATTTGGATTATTCAAAAAATCTTTCCTAATACTGTTTTTTCAAAGGCTTGCCTTAGCATGCTAAAGTGACAATGAAAAAAAGAAACATTAGTCACAAGATGAACAGAAGTTATTTACTCTGAATTTATTGTGTAGATGTGCTGTCTATTCAGATTAGCTGATTTATAATTGCCTCTAATTCAGTGTTTCATCTGTATTTGCAAAATTATGTTCATTCCAGTAGACTATTTAATCAGTTTCGGTGACAGATTCACATAGAGATATTTCTGTTCACCCTATCAATTGGTGCTTCATGATGAATTACTTTATTACTTTGTTAACAGGAAGATGCCAAGTACAAAGGAGGTTATCCAGTAGGGTATGTATAAAATACATTCTGCTGAATGGCTCTCACCCTTGATAAGTTTGCAGATTTAGATATTAATTCATTTTACTGAATATAAGCAAAGTGTTTACAAACATAACAAAGCATCTGTAGCCTGAAGTGTTTAAATTAGCTTTACATCTCTAAGACAAAAACATCAAGAGTAAATATATTGTTGATACAAGAAGTTTGAATCAGATCATCAAATATCCTGTATTTTTAATGACATTATTATTTTTATATTAATAAAACAAGTAAGCTAATAATAAAGTCCTTTCAATAATGCTGTTGTTTTGTCCTCCAACAGTCTTATCTGAACAATAGCTGGATTTTCAGTTACATTAATTATCTGTTTCTGTGGCTTTAACTCTTCCTCAGTCTCTGAAGAATGGCACATAGATTGCAAAATAATAAAGACAAAGCTTTACAAGAATACCATCTAACATTACCGGGGGATGTCAAATATCCCAGAATCTGTTAGCCACCTGGATTACTAGCCTAAACCTCAACCTGTAGTAATTTTCCAGAATCAATACCATGTAGCCCTGCTATAAAGGGCCCTGGAAAACCTTGAAAAGAAATAAATACAGTCCCACTTACTATTTATAGGAGAAATTTACTGCACGGGTTGCCAGCTTTGCTTGGTGTGAGGCTTCCGGCTGAAGAATGTATCAGTCTCAACAGGCAGTAGCTTACTGGATATTAATTGTCCTCAGTGGATAGAAAGAGGGTTTTTTTTCTTTGTTATATTGTCTTCTACAATTGGGAATGGCCTCTTTCTGGACATACTATGTTATAAGTAGCCCTATGGTTATGGCTGAACAGTCTTATGCCATGGAAAGCTAGAGGGCTCAGAGCATTAGATGGCTTTTAGAGACAAGAAGAGACTGGTGCTGACATTTACATGTCACTCCAAAGTCTGTTACAACACTGTGGTACTCATAGCAAGAATTTAATCATTCTGGGTTAATGTTAAGGAAGGTTCAGGCAGGTGTAGCAGGTTGTGGAACACAAACCAACCCATTGACATGAGATGGATTGAGTTTTCTTGCTCTTTCAGTGCTATATGTCCTTTCACTATACCAGTGGTCCTCTAGGCTTCAGACCATATAGGAATAGTGTCAGGCAGTTATTGTTGTGAAATGTCATCTAGGGAGTTAGTACAATACCTATCCCATCTGTGATTGACTGGAAAGAAAAGAACCAAGACTGTTGTAAAAGACCATGGACTACCAGTTAAAAATAACAATTCCTACCCTGAAAAAACACCTAATATCTCTAATCTACTGTTTTCTTAGGCCATTATGCTTACCATGGTCTTGAATGTATCTCACTTTTGCGATATACTATCCAGATTTTCTGTCAGATTTTTTGCTTGTTTTCATTTTGATATTAGTTTAAAAGTTTGCTTGCATCTAAACCGCATCATATCTAATATTAATACACAGCTCTAAGTCAATATTTTTGCTTATAAAATTTGATCAGAAATAGCAAATTACATAGGGAATAATTTTTAGTAGAAATGGTCCACCAACCAAGATTAAAATATACTTGAATGCAGAATAGACACCCAATCAGTTATGTACTTAAGGAAAACTCAGATATCTTGGAGTTTTGTATGCAAATGCTGTGACTACTTTAAGCTCTTCTTATTAATAGACAATGGTAATTGTGATTGTAAACATTTTGCATTTCACTCATATTCCCAAATGGAAAATATCACCACTTAAGAAAACCCTTACAAATTTATAACTGCCTATAAAACTTCAAGTCCATGAACAAATAAATGGAGCTTGTGTTAAGAATCTCATGATTTTGCCAAAGAATTTTTCTCAGAATGTAGAATATTAAACATTTTTGTCAGGTACATTCAAACAGAGGATGAACCGTCCTTCCTTTTGACTCTAAAAAATCATAGCATTTCACTTGGCTTCACACACCCACCAAAACCAATAAATATCTTTATATAGCTAATTATTCTTAAAGTAACTGTGGTACCTGCTAGTGATTTGCATTCAACACAAGGCAAGTAGTCTAAAATAAATTTTAAAAACATTTCATCACATGGATGTCCTAGACTCTGGAACTGGTTTGATTAGCAAATAGAAAAGCCTATCTCCCATCCTCGAGTCATGGCTTGCATCCACAATGCTTACCCCTCTTCCCTCTCCTTTCAGGAAGAGGTGGCTTTATCCCACAGTCAGTAGGGAACAGTCCCTAACTAGTGCTATCCCTGTATCTCTCCCAGGATGCAGGCCAGGAGGGTCCTAGAGCCAAAGGGCATCCTAAAATTACCTGAAACAAATGATTGCACACTAGCCTGAGCCAGCGCCAGGCAGAGTTTATTTTACTTGCTAGATTACTAGTTCTTATTTACAGAAATTGCTATTAGTCCAAAGCCAAACATACTGAAACACAATAAGGAGAACAGAATCTTTTCACTCCTATGTGGTATATTTAGTCATAAATGTACTAGGAAGATCTTTGATTGGTATCTTGAATTTCTGTGCCTCTCATTTTTAACTAGATTCTTTGACATCCAGAATTATCATAGAATCACAGAATGTTTTGCGTTGGAAGAGACCTTCCAAGTCTAACCCCACTACAGCAAGCAGGAACATCTTTAATTAAATCTGGTTGCTCAGAGCCCCATGCAACCTGATCTCAAATGTTTCCGGGGATGGGGCACATACCACCTCTCTGAGCAACCTTTTTACCTGTTTTACCACGCTCACTGCAAAAATTTTTTTCTTTCTCTCTAGTCCAAATCTACCCTCTTTTAATTTAAAACCATTACCCCTTGTCCTATTGCAGCCAAATAGTCTTTCTCTGCATGTCTGAGATAGCTCTTGGACTTCTTTTACAGGAGGGTAAAGGATATTTTAGTCTCCTTACTTGCCCAAATGATCCTGGGTTTATCAAGCTGTCTCAGAAAAGACAGCTCTTCTGTAAGCAGTAAGAAAAGTGTACACATCAGTCCAGTGTCTTTTTTCACCTCCCTCATCCAGCCCTCCAGTAAGGAGGTCTCATTAGTCACTGACGTGTGGGTTTGCCCTCAGTTTGTCAAGAAAGTTGTGTTGAAGTCTGGTCAGCAGGTCTGCTGTTGTGCCAAGTAATTTATATTTTATCATGGGCTTGTACAGGCTTGGTTTGTTCCTTCTTTGATCAAACAAACAATCAAACACCCTTAATCTTCCCCCCCCCCCAAAATAGAAAAACAAAAACAAAAAAAAAAAACAACCAACCAACCAACCAAACAAACAAAAAAAACGCCCAAAAAACGAACAAAACTGACTCATATCTCCCTAAAACTAGAGTAACAGAGTGGATAATCAGAGAGGTAATGGGACCAAATGTTGCTTGGTCAAAAAGATTAAATGAGTTGCACGACTTCCCTCAGGATCCACTTGCAGGTGAGTGTGACCAGCACTGATACCCAGGCAGGGTGTGAGTAGAAAAACAACCCTTTGTATGGAGTAATCGGCTGGTAAATGCACTGGTAAATCAAGGCCACATGTCTAAGATATGGCATCAGGTATGAGACATTCAGGTTTGACATTTTGTTCCTAGAACTGGTGTTCCATAGAACTAATAGAAATGAGCCTGATCTGAAACCTTTGAAGAAAGCAGAGGAAAGAGGTAATAAATGAGAGCTTCTGGCTGTGGTGGTTGTGTCTGTTCTGAGGGCAGAAATCACCACGCAACACCTCTGGGCAGAGACAGGCAAAATGCTAAGAGGTCTCTAAGACAGGACTGTAGTATTGACACTAGTGAAGGGGTGCAACAGTGGTTAAGGATCAGTTCAGGTGCATTTTGCCAACCCCATTGCCTATAAAAGACATTATTCTCTCTCGCTATCCATGTCTCAAAGAGTAGTGAAAAAAAGCAGTAAGATCTGTGTAACGATTTTCCTGTTTCTGTAGATCACGTCTGGTAAAGCATTTGCTAGTGCTTTGCCTAGATGGCTGAAGACAATCTGACAGAAATGAAGGTTTGAAATAGTTTTTGGTAACTGGAAAAACAAATAGTATAAATAAAGAATTTGTGTGCACCAAAAGGAATATTACACTTTTTGCAGTTTCTTCACTCTAGAATTTGTATTTTTGATTTATTTTTCAATATTTTTTTTTCATTTTGACATTTTCCAAGTAAGTTTTATTTTGTACATATTTTTGCCTAAACTTAATTGATGGCAAAAGGAAAAATTTTCCTCAAAATAATGTGAAACTTTTATTGAGAGAATGGAATTTGTTGTTTTTGACAGACTTGAAATTAGACTTGTTACACTTTGATTCACATAACAACAGAAATGTCTATTATTTGGTCAACTTCAACAGAAAACTGAGACTCCCAGTGGTTTTTTTTTAGAAGAATATGACTTTAGGTATTCTCAACACCAGGAATGCTTCTGAATGAACTCATCAAGGAAAGAAACACAAGACCCCAGATACTTCTTAGGACCGTGTTTGAAAGGGTAATGTGTCTGCTTACTTTCAATAACAGGAACAGTAGTGCACGAAAGGCAGATGGTGCATGTTCAAAACACTGTGGAAAATAATTTCTTATAAATTCAGTATAACGTATGCTCACATATGGAGCATTTTGACACCACTGACATGTATTTTAGCTTTGCCTTGGACGTCATTCTCCCTGCATCCCTGAGCAACTAGAATGCTAGAGCTCCAAAGCTCAGCAAATAATGAGATTTTCCAATTTTTTTTTACTACTCTGCCTTCCCAGACATGCTAGGCTGGGTATGTGCCCATGTGTGAGAGGCTATCAGTGCCACAGGTGCATGAGGGTGACAGGACTGAGACGAGTGGCACAGGCACTGGTTGACTCTTTCTGCTGTGAGACAAGCTGCAAAACAGTGGAAATACTGAGTTGTGGCTGCTCAAACACCACCTCATATCCTCTCTTCCTGTGAGGTGAGCACAGAGAATTGAATTATGGGTGCCATTTCATTAAGAATGAGAGTCAAGAACACCCTTATGAACTTCACTGAACATCCCACAAGCCATGAAAGACAAACAACTTTTCCAAGGAAATTCTTTAAACTTCTACAGCATACACCTCTGAGGAAGATCAATGTAGACATAAATTGATCTTTTATTTGTATGTTTAGAAATTATGTGTTTGAGAGTCAAACAGCAGCATATTTGTTAGAAAAAACCACCCTAATTTTTGAAACCTTTCCAGTCAGTGGCTTATGATAAAATTTACTTTGTATTTTATTCTTATTTGTATTTATACCACCCCTTTTTCAGTTATCTTTAGGCTTAATTTTTAGACATTTTCATTACAAAAGTTATTTCATCTTTATAGTCAAGATTTTATGGTAACTTGACTCTTAATGGTGTGTAAACAGTATGGTATAACACAGCTGAATGAATTATTTTTCCTTCATACTGAATTAATGAATAAAAAATTGGAGCAGAAACAAGAAGTGACCAGTCTGGGGAAAGAATGCCACCAGAAAAATTATGCTTGGTTGCCATTAGATCCTGCTGTACTTTCCATAAATTTGTGTTATAAAGCAATGAAATGGGGTTTGTCATTCATTGGAGGTAACATAATTTCCCAACAAAAAAGGTATTATCAGAATCATAATAAAGACCGGATCACTTCCTGAGGCATTTCCCCATGGGATGAAAAAGTGATAAAACATGTAAAAATGTGAAATGTGGAGCTATTGTCATAGACCATTAGTTCAGAAACACTAAAAAGGGTTTTCTTTTACATATTTTTCATGTTTTTAGATAGCAGCATACAGGAGTACCCTGATAGCAAAAAGCTCATTCCTGTTACTGATGAAACAGCCATTAGTAGTGATTAGTGAGAGGTGACACTCCTGTGGTCCTGAAATCTGGGATGAAAATTTCATCAGTTACACCATAAAGCAGCTTTGAAAGGAACTTTGACATTTAGCCTAATGATCACAGCTGATGAAAGTTATTGGTTTGTGAAAGTCACTGATGAACATAAACTTAAATGTACTGTTCAGTAACCTCATCATAACACAGACCTAAATTCTGTATCAATTTATGATGTGCAAACACAATGACATTTTTCTTTTATGTGAATTCCAGATTATATATCTCGGAAAAAATTCAACTGCTAAACTGTGAATTGTGTTTCACCTTTTGTCTTTTTTATTTTCACCTATATCTGAATTTCAATCCTGGCAAAGTTCTCAAATTCTTAGTAAAAAGAACAAGTTAATTTTTCTTAGTCACCAGAGTGAAACTTTCAGGTTTTTTTTTTTTTTTAAATCAACACCATGTAAATAAATAAAAAAACAAACAAACAAACCCCCCCCAAAACAGCAAAGAAATGTTTTCTCAACAGTTTCTAAAGATGAGCTCATAATACATCTTATGTCATTGGGCCATGTACTTTCATAGATTTCCACCAAAATTAGCGGAGTTCCATTAGTACAGAAGTCTGGGCCAGTAGCATACACTGCAGGCTCAATGTCTTGCTTACATGATATTATCACTGATCTTGTTGTTCCTACCACAGATTTCCAAAGCAGACAATGAGTGAAATTTTTCAACATGGGGTCAGCAAAGGAAGTACTTTCTCACAGAAGGCCTAATTAATCTATGAGGCTCATTTTCACAGGATAATGTGAACACCACAGGTTTAGTTTGGGAAATGTCATAATCCAGGTTTATTAAAAATAAAAAAAGGACCTTTGCCTTAGGAAGTCCCAAAGCTTCATATTTCTCAAATCTGGATGCTAACATTAGCTCTGCTTTTTGCATTCTGCTCTATTCTTTTGCTGATAGCTGTTGTTGGAGAAGGAGACATGCTTAGATGGATCTTTGAATTGACCCAACACAAGTGTCCTAAAACCTGCACATTTTCTTTTTCTTTTTCTTCTTCCTAGAATAGTCATGATAGGAGATGCAGTGTGCTTTTCAAAAATAAAAATAATGTTCTATTTTACAAGACTTTACCAAGTGAGACAGAGACAGATGGAAAGAGGCAAATGGAAAATGCAAGGAATCAATTACACAGCATCAATCAACATTAATGGTAATAAAATCATTGCTGCAGCAGTTTCACCATTATAAGGTTTGTTCCTGGCATTAGGGAAAGAAAGGTTTTAAGAAGTGACTTGAAGGAAGATAATGAGGCATTTTTACTATGTGTATGTGGAGGCCTGAAGGAGGAGTCTTTCAAAGCCTTGCATTCTTTGGTGCGTATTCTATGGTATGTGGGCTCCAAAATAATGATAGCTAAGAGCCCAGGAACTAAAGAGAAATGTGTCTCCATATTAAAGAATGTGACTTGTATGCACTTTAATCTACTATTAATGTATGCCTGAGAGAGTTTTAAAAATAAAAAACCTAACACAACAGAAGAGGTGATGTAACACTCAAAACCACAGGAGGTAAGAAAGAACGATTGATGTGGCAAAGCCTTCATAGGACTAAGGGATTGCTCCTGCACAGCCTTGGGGTATACAAAGAAGATATAAGAGGAGGAAAAATAATTAAAAAATAAGGTCCTAATCTAACAACATGGAGAAGAATAAGACATCTAAAAGCATCACAAAAAACTGAGACATAGGACAAGAACCTGGACACCTTACAGCAACATTTAAGAGCTGGTGTAGGAAATATTGTCTGGCCTTCTGAAAGCGAGCCCTAACACACCCTTTTTCATGGAGTGGCTTGTGAGAAGCAGAAAACTACTGGAACCATCTCATTGGACACAGGAAGTTCTGTACATAGCACATAAGCAAGTAGTACTCCTCCTTTATCTTCAAGGACTCAGGAAAGATGAAAGATGTGTGGGAGAGCAATTCAGAAATACACTCACCTTCTGTACTTGAGGAGCCCACTCCCAGAGCCACAGAGGAAACTCTGCAGGGAGTTGCCGTACTTACCATCTGCATGCTCCACAAGTAGCTTTCAAAACTCCTCAAGTTTACAGCAGGTTTACTAGACCTAACTGTGTGTACAAAGTGTACTTCTATTTCTGGTTCATCTTCTAGTTGCCCTCATTAGTGGGATAAGAATTGTTTCATCCTAGCTTGTTCTTTGCTTTGCTAAATTAAAATGCTACTTTAGCTGACTTTTATTCATACTGAAATCAAGTTTATGCCATTTTAAAAGGAAAAAGAAATCAGTTCTAGCCACCTACTGAGCTTCCATATTTCATGCCTAGAGGATTCATCAAGTACCTGGTGAATTTTCAGAAAGAAAATGAAACCTACTTGTGTTTGCATCAATTTGGATGGAAAAAGTCCCAACCCTAAACAGTTGTGAACTGAGTCCCAAGAAAAGACAAGACAAAACAAACACTAAAACCATGATATAGTTTCAAAAATCCTTTTTTTTTTTTTTTTTAAGAATTTGGTTTTAGACTTTTAAAATAATTATTGAGATAAATTCCAAACAATTATTTTCACTCTATGAGGCAAGAGATCCCAACCCCCAACATCTCCTTAGTAAATTCACACTTTTTTTTGGTGTTGTTAATGTTATGACTTTACAATATTATTGTCAACTTCTAGGAAGCAGGCTTACAGTTTCTTCTTCACTTAGCAATAGAAAAGAAACTGAATAAAACCCATTTTCCTCTAACTCATTCATCCACGTTTACAGCCAGGATGTAATGCAACTCAGTGGTTTCCAACCTGTAGTGACATTCAGAGGTAAAACACAAAAGCTATACCCAAAAAGACTTTAGCCCCTGTGGAAGCGTCTCTGTGCCATTAAACAGGATGCTTCAACAGAACTTCTCTTCATTCCCAAAAGCTGCCCAAGCCTTCATGCTTCAGTAGCTCCATGTTTCTGAAGCTGTCAGTCACCACATGCAATGGCTTCAACAGGGAGCTACACATGGCAGGTTACGTGGATAAAGCCACTTGATATTTCTCTTTGGTCCCGTGAACCTTTCTCACTTGAGTTATAAAGCCTGCTTTCATTTGATATCTCTGGGTGAATGGCAACAGCTAGGCTATGGTCTGTGATCCCTTAATCATGACAGGAATCTCTCAGCCTCACATCTTTCCAGAACAGAGTTACAGGCAGCACATTTTTGTGCATGTAAAGATACTTTATGAGTTATATTTGCATGTCAATTGTTAGTTCATTTTTACTTTGTGATTTCCCAAAAGCTAAACAGCAAATAAGCTCCACCTTATTAATTGCTAACTCATCAGAAAATTGATGCTTACCTGTTGGTAGGTAGTGTTTATTGTTCATCTTTTACCCTGATTTATGGTTTTGAAATTCAGAAGTGAGTATTGTGATTTTGGGGTCTTTCTATAAAGCAGCTCCTAACATTTTACCTCTTAATTTGGGAGTTATTCATTTTTTAATGGCTTCAAATAATTAATATCCACTAGGGAATCCTCTGCATCTCTAAGTATTGGTACCAGTGGTTAGTAATCCTCCCTGTTAAAGATTTGTATCTCATTTCCACTTTAAATGCATGAGCTACAGCACCTAGCTATTTATATTCTCATTTTGGTTATACGGATTAGACTGAAAACCTCACAACCCTTTGCCCTCTTTTGCTCATTAAGGTACTTTGAAATATGGCTTAGTAACTGTTTTCTTTTTCCTGCTTGATAACTAAGGTTCTACAGTTGCTCTTCATAACACAGATCAATGTCAAAAAGTCAAGATAGCAGAAATGGCTCTAAACTGCAAGAAGTCATTTCCCCCTCAGGTCAAGAAAAGAAACAGGTCTGTCTCATGTTGTCTAATAGATGTGCAGGACTATTCATTACACAGGGAAGATCACTACTGTAGTGCTGCCCTCAGTTCTGCAGTCCCCTTTCCAAAAAGGATGGACTAGATCACAAAGTGAGAAAGTGTTTGGGATTTTTTTTTCCTTTTCCTTTATGTGTAAAGGAATAACAAGAGCCAGCATATTAAAGCTGAAGTCATATACATTCAACCTTGAAATCAGATGTAATTTTCTCACAATAAAGTAAATTTCCTATTGGAGAGATTACCTAGTGAAGACATACATTTTCCATTGCATTGGAGTCTTTAAAATGAGATTAGGTATCTTAAAAACCCACAGAATTCTTTAATTTGGCTTCTGGGAAAAACATACATACATGCCTTACATATTAAAAACCCCCCAAACCTAACAGATAAGGTATTTAGAACAATTACTTCTGGTCCCAGAATGAGGAGTATGAATAAACTGTTCTATTCCATTTACAATATAATAGGCCTAGTTGGACTAAATTCTTAAAGGTCAGCAGGAGCATAGTGAAAGGTGTGGTGCTGGAAGAAGCATCCAAAAGACTGCCAAGCAGTGTGGAGGAAGCAGTGCTTGGACTTATTAAGCTTTCTTTAATTTATCCTTAATTCAGTCTTCAGTGACATCTGAAATAGCTATATAAGAAAAAATACCAAATTAGATTGAGCTACTTTTTAGAGACAGATACTATAATTATTTACAATTTGTTTTCCTTGCTATAACTTTAAGTTATACACTTAAATTTATTAGTTGTCTAGTTATGAATCTACATGCTTTAATAAGTTAAATATTTTCATTAGAAAAATAATCATTGCTTTAGGAAAATTACTATGTTCTTGATGCCTGTCTTTTACATGAAGTTAGTGATACATGCTCTCAATACTGTAAGGTTTTTGGTTTCCAGATTTGTTTCTTTTTCTCAATTACATGTTATTGTAGAGAGACACTAAGAGTAGCCTTTGAAAATTTCTGTTTTAGTAGTTTTACTTTCAAATAAATTATGTAGATGATAAAGCATGCAGTAATGCAGTACTCTGTGTTCAGAACTGATCTAGGAAAGCAGTGCAGTCATATTTTAAATGCCAGATAGAGAGAAAAGAAATTTGTTGCCATGTTTCAGGAGTCTAATTCTAGGGCCTTGTTAGTAGTCAGTTTGTTTATTCCCACTGAAGTGTCATTTCTTTTCTACAGCTTCATTTTTCTCCTCAAGTAGTTTCAGAGACATGGGAGTCGTCAGTGCTTCTTGCTTCTCAGTCACCCCTAAATAGTAATGTACAGAGTAAGAAAAAACAATTTTATTTCTCAGCTCACTAAATTTCATGGCAAGATGTATGAAAGATACTTAATTACCTCTTTTTTCACTCTAGTCACAAGTGTACTGTGGTAATAGGCTCTGTCTCTGTTCTGCCAACTAACATTTTACCCTACTCTAAGTTTCTTTTGTCCCTTAAAAAACTGTGTTTGGGAAAATCATCAGCCTGCAAAGTGCACCTTTTTAACAAGCCTTCAGTTTTCAAAATGCTGTACAGACTTTTAGTCACATCATATCCATTAAAATCTATTCCTGAATCAAGAAACATTTTCTTATTCTCAGGAAACCTCTCTTATTGAGTGATTGTTCTGAATATACCAACCAGCTACACTAACTCTGCTCTGTGATCTATTAGAATCACCTGTAAATGATAATGCACTCACAGAATGTGTTCTTTTCTCCTCTTCTTTCTGTCAAGACGAAGTATTTCTTGATTAACTTCATCTGTGACTTTTAAGACTGCTGTTTTTTGATATTATTTGTTATGCATTACAAATACATGTATTGTATAATATATACTTTAAAAGATAAGTTGATAAAAATCACACAGACAATATCTATGCCAGAAAGCCACCCTGCAGAAAGGGATCTGAGTACTGGTTGAAAGCAGGTTTAATAGGAGTCAGCCCTGGCAGCCAAGAGGGGAGACTGCATCCTGATGTGCATCAAACACAGCTTAACCAGTTGGGCAAAAGAGGCAATTATCCCATTGTATTCAGTGTTGGTGAGGCCTCACCTTGAGTACTGTCTGAAGTTCTGGGCCCTGCAATGTAAGAAGGATGTGAAGGTCCTTGAATACATCCAGAGGAGGGGAATGAAGATGGTGAAACAGCTGGAAGGAATGTCCTGTGAGGAGCATCTACGGACTCTGGGCTTGTCTAGTTTGGAGAAAAGAAGGCTGAGAAGTGACCTCATTGCTTTCTATAGCTTCCTGAGGAGGGGAAGTAGGAAGGGAGATGCTGAGCTCTTCTCTAGGGTAACCAGTGATAGGATGTGTAGGAAGGTTCAAAGCTGCACCAGGGGAGGTTCAGAAAAGACATAAGGAAGCATTTCTTTACTTAGAGGGTGGTGAACCACTGGAACAGGCTTCCTAGTAAGGTGGTTGATACCCCATGTGTGTCAGTGTTTAAGAAGCATTTGGACAATGTTCTTAATGCCATAATGCTTTAACTTTTGGTCAACCTTGAAGTGGTCAGGCAGTTGGACTAGATGATCACTGTAGACTGCTTCCAACTAAAATATTCCCTTCCCTTTCCTTGAAAACCTTTGTGTTAATCAACTACACTACACTCTTAAAAAATATTAGTCAAACATTAAATATAGTGCAATTGCTACAGAAAATGCATCATATTTGTGAAAAGCAAATTTTGGGTACTCCTTGTTTTCTGTAAAGTATAATAATTGGTCTTGCATTTCCTAGGCTTTTCTTGCATCTGTGAAGATGATGAATTTGCTTCCCTGAGGTTGTCACATAACCAGAATGTGAGCTCTGGACCCCACACTGTTACCACAGCTTATTAACTCACACTGACTCTCTTGTGGCCCCATTCACCTCACTCAAGAAAAACCTACCATTGAGGGAGACAGGGACTTGGAACTGGTCCACAACCCTCTTTGGTATGGCAGTCAGTCATGACAAAAAAGGCATATCACATCCCCCTCCAGCTTGCTCATTGTATTCTGCACTTCCATAAAGTGGGAGTCAGAGCCCAGATTCTGATCAAGTGGATTTCAGAACTATTTACCACTTCATATGGACTTGTAGAAAAGGAAGAGCAGCTTTACTGGATGGACCAGACCTGACTGGAATCAGAATCATGTGGTCTGTAACACCTCCTGTATCTTTACCCCCAAAGTTAAAAAAAAAGAAAAAAAAAGATGTATACGCAAATTAAAGGTTATAATTAAGGACAAGAACATTGAGTCTTATTTTGGGACATAGCAGTAACCTGTGACTGAAACCTGCTATTTAAATAACATAGTTATTGTATAAATTGACATTCTGAATGCAGGAAATTTAGAGTTAAGGTAATGTTTAAGTGAAATTCACACATATTCCCAGATGTATATTTTCAACCAAGGTATTCAGATACCATAAATTTTCTTTTTACTGAAAGAAGCAGAAAAAAAAAGATATTTTTTTTTTGGGGGGGGGGGAGAAAGGTTAGAAGTAAAGGCAAGGACAAAGAGTTGTTCCTTAGCTTTGATAAAGGTATCAGACAGTAGGCTTTTTCCAAGAGGAAAAATGTCCTTCTTAACAGAATGGAAGGGTTTTAAGACTCTGAATTCTGAAGTACAATTGATGCTCAGATAGACAGCAGAAATAGGTGCTAGAGACTGACTTACTGTAATTAAGAAAACAACCTTCTATGTTGACGTGGTATTATCAAGGTCAGCCTTTTCTTACTGCTCATTCAAAAAATTCAAGCATCTTGAGGCAGTCACCCCTACCTGCCAAATTATGACACTGCTGCCTTAGCACACATTAACTCTACCTCCTCCTCCCCTGCCCCATGGTGTGTTGTGCATGGTTTGCCAGTTTCCCCACACCCACCCTGCTGCTGTTTTCCTTATTGTTCTTTCAAAGGCAGTATGGACGAGCCTGTACATCATTCAATCTTCATCCCTCTCCTCCTTCCCATACTTCTGCCTTTATAGACACACTGCTGTACAGGTGAAGGTGCACCCATTGTTCTCAAGATGGGAACTTACAGACTGTCTGTGAGAAGGCCCCCCTTCACCCACATACACCCTCATATTCCTTGGCCAAATCCTGAAACTAAGAAAACATTGGAAGTGCAAATACTGGAAGGAATAAATTTGCTTTGTGTGTTTTGCCAGGCACGGATACAAAGAAAAAAGAATGTACACATTGAAAAAATTAATCACTAAAATCAACAGTAAAACTCTGACTGACTTCAGTGAGCCCTCAGTAATACGCTTTCTGCTTAATGCTCTGTTGTAAAAATAAGCTCTCCACAAACACATGCAAATAAGATATTTGCATTGTATTTACTTAAACTGTCTCAAAAATATTTCCTTTTGACTCTCAGTGCTGGTTATAATTACACTGTAGTTTCACAATGCACTTCTTTCTGGTATAGCAGCATTTCCATGACAACCCCAAATTATGCCAATATATATGCATGTTTGAGCTAATTCTTTATTAAAGAAAAAAAAAAAAGGAAAAACAGAGTCAAGAACAGAGCTAGAGAGCACTGCCTCTGCCATACATGCAATAGGATATTTTTACAAACCTGAGAGTGCTTTTCCTTAAGGTTGCAATAAAAGATACAAATCTTTATTACTTTTTCCTTTTTTTTTAATACATCTTTCTTCTTTGATTTTTCTGCAGCCCTAGAAGTAAGCTTGTCTGAAGTCAGTCATACAGGGATGAATTTGACTCACCTTTTACTGAGCAATCAAATTTGCCAAGTTTGTCTCTTGCATCCAGACAGAAGGCTATTCTGCCTTTGGTCAGGAGGAGGTACAAAGAGGAAAGTTCTGAATGCAGTACTGATGACTGTGCAGAGACCCAGAGGATTTCACGAAGGGATGAGGAGAAGTCAACTTTCACAACTTTGTTTTTATCTCGCTCCCCACCACCACCATACAGCTTCTTTTGTTCTCAGAGATGTCCTCCACTGCAAACATCAAGACACCTACTGACAGACTTCCCTATCTCTTTGGGCTGACCACATGTGATGCAATGGACCATCACTGGTATTAAGAGCTTTCTGTAAATCAGGTAACATCACCAGTCACTCTGTGCAGACCAGCCATGAGAAGGCCTTTGTGCAAAGCTGGATAAAGCAGTGGCTTTAGTCTCGGTTTAGGTTGCTGGGGACTATGTAATGGTCTTGCTGACATTTCATACTCTTCACATAATAGAGGAAATAATATACACTTCATGATTATTTAGGCAGAGCAT
>JANIJG010005506.1:68386-104439 GCA_024611175.1 Megaceryle torquata
AATAATGACACAGTAAAAATATTTTAAAAGGTTGCTTTTTTTCTTTGTAGAAGGTGAAAGCACTGACCTTACCTTCAGTCTGATTTTGTAAAAGCCAGCTTTATTTAACTGGATAAAATGACTAAACAGCAAATAGAGGAATATAACTGTACACTAAATTGGTAGGAAAAATCAAATGTCAGACAAGAATTGCCTGAGCCAAAGAATAAAAGACCATCTTTTAAGTCAAAGTTAAGGTTGCTATGGAAACCTTAATTCTGCCTTTCCTGTGGATTTGGTGGTTTGTTTTTTTGTAGGGTTTTTTAGTGTTGTTATTTATTTATTTGTTTGTTTGTTTGTTTATTATAAACTTAACTTGCTCATTGTGTCAAAATCAATGGGAATTTTGAGTCCTATCAATTAGTCTGTGGGTTTTGTCTTCTTTGTCTCTGTTCACTTGACATATAATAGAATCTCATCCTACTTTTCTGAACATCATTTATGCCATGTACAGGAAAAATGATAAGGTTAAAGTAAAAAAGACCTCTTGACAGTTATTTAAGGAAAGAGAACCTCATAAGAAATGGAATAATGGTGGCGTTTCTGTATAGCTTTGAATAACACCCTTGTCAAGATAAAACCTTATTGATTGTACTGATTCTAGATAGCTGGCTTCTGAACACCATCTGCATGCTGTGGCAGTGTATGATTCTAATTATCTGGGATTGCTATTCAGGCCGATAAATTGTATGAAGGAATCTGTTTTCCATCAAGTCTTCCTTCATTCAGCACTGATAGCATGATAATTAAGTAGCAATGGCTGGCTCTGAATGTGGATAATTCATAGGAATTATTTCTAATAAACAAACAACATACAATATCTTAAAAAGCAAAAAGGAGTTCCTTAAAACAGAACCTCTTGCTCTTGTGCTGCATCCCCTCCCTCTGACACACCCTAATTAGAAAAAGCAGAGAAGATATTTGCATGTTTCAGCTTTCTTGTTTTGTTAGCTTTATTAGGAAGTGCAAAACATATTGAGCTAATATGCTGCTTCTAACATACAAATAAGCTACATACTATAGGAACACATGGACTGAAGATAACCAGGACAGTGGGAAATACAGACTGCTTGAGGTCATACACCAGCAGTATGTATTCAGTAATAAATTTATCATGAACTGCATCATATACTGAAAATAAGCATTCACTTGGTGTGATTATTTACTACAAAAGATAGTAGGATTATTTGATGCCAGGTACATGGAGAACCGTTAGCTCCACTCAAGTTTCCAAGGGCACAACACAATAAATAACTGGGAAGTCCAGAACTGGCCAATTGCCATCTCCCAGTCATGAAGTTTACAGGCACAAGGAGTTTAAAAGTATAAAATACTTTCTACGTGCAATGTATCATGACAATTTCACACAACTCTTAAAGGCTTTTAATGATCTTCCATTATGAGGTAAATACTGGTGTTTTGTGAAACCCCTTACAGACAGACATTATCAGATATTTGGAAAGAGTCTTTCTTGCTCTATGGCATCAATGAACCCTAGAAGTGCATGTTAAATTTTTTCTGGAAGACTCCTGTTCAAATAAAACTGCAATTTAAGACCATTATATGAAGGATACTATTTTTTGAATTTTATAGTTTTACTGTCTTCTTCAATCTTGGATACTTTCTGTTTCCAAAATCCAGTCACTTACTAAGGAAACAACAAAATACTTGTGAAGCTTGAATAGTCTAGGCTCCCATAGTCTTTTATCCTAAATAAATTTAACGATTTTAAATTCTGAACTATAAGTGTTCAAGTCAGTAGCACATACACATAATCTGCTTTTGTCCTTGTTCCTATCTAGGAGGCAGTTTAGGGCAGTGAGTTGTATCCGTATTTATCATACTTACATTTATTCAGTTAATTCTGTTGGAGAAAATGTGGACTGTATTAAGCCCTACTATTTAAATTTGATCTAGCTGAATAATACCGGATATTATGTTGTTGCATGGTTTCATACTGTAAGGCTTTTAAATATAATTTATTAGATTAGTAAACATCTACAGCAAACTGATTTGAAATTTACCATTGTAAATTATGTACAATGTATTCTACCATATATTAAATGAGAACAGTCCTTTCTTTATGTAAGTGTCAATCTTATTTTTCTGCTATTTTTGGACCTGGTGTTTATCTTCTCCCCTCCCTAGTTCTTTACAAAACAAAACCAAACAAAACAAACAGCTAGAGGGGAAAAAAAAAAAAAAAAAGAGGAAATGTGTTTAACTTCTTTGTATCTTTTCTTCCATGTAGGTAGTTTGAGACTTTAAATCAGAGACTGTGTCATCAGCTAACCTTCATTTTATTAAGTAGGTTCTCAAAGGATTACTTAATTCTGCAGAACACATTTTGTTTTCCACCTTTGTTAGCAAACTGCTAAATATTTTACTTTGTCATAAGACTGGAATGTATAAACAGATGCACCTTCCTTTCTTCCTTCCTCCCTCTCTTCAAAACATGTTCTGATAATCTTTAAGGAAAACCTTGATGAATTTCTTCAAGTTAATACTGACAATTTCCAAAGAAGTAAAGAAAAATTGAGTTTTTTGTTGGTTTGTAGTTGTCTTTTTTATATAAAAAGAGGTTATATGAGTATAAATGTTGCATTGAAGGGAAAAAAAAAAGTGCTCGAAGGTGATGTAGTAACATGAGGGATCTGCAAGTGTTTACCTGAAGTATCATGCAGAAGGTTCTTCTACACACCCTGGGGACTGTTGAATGCACAGCCTCGCACTGTGCCACCTTTCCTTGAAATACATAACACCTGGTAAGTTTCAGTACTCCAGGTAAACAGAAGTGTTACTAGACTCATTTAACATATGAAATGAGATAATGAATTAAAAGTTCACTCCATCTTGCATTTTAAAGGAAGCATTTCCATTTATTTCAATGAAGTATAAATCAGGGGTTTGGGTTTTTTTTGGTTTTGCTTTGTTTTGGTTTGGTTTGGTTTGGTTTTTGGTGGGCTTTTTGTTGGTTTTGTTGTTGTTTTGGTTTGTGGATTTTTTCAGTTTTTTTGTTTGGTTGGTTGTTTGGTTTTTTCTTTGTTTTAAGTAAAAGAGCTTTCTCATTGAAGGACAAAATGTACCATAAATAGTGTGATTAATGCCGAAGTCTGTGTCTGCTGGAAGGCATTAAATGCCTGACAAATCACAATACTTGACTGAAAGGTAGTTCTTCACTAGTGGGCTTGGGTTGATGGTCTGTTCCACCTTCCATTTTACAGGCAGGACCCACCAACCACTCCTGGTCAGGTGGCACTGGGATAAGGGCAACACAGAAAGGGTGTAATTTCAAACACAGAATGGTTGAATGCAGTAAAATAATTAGAAAAAAGAGCTTTATACATTGTGCAATAGCCCTCCAAATTTTGTGACCTGAGAGACAGCTAACAGGGTCTAGAAAATAAAGACGGTACTTCTGCCTTTTTTATACTTTTTAATACCCTAGATTTCCCATAGCAATATGCCCTTCAAATACACATCATTCACATTATATATGTCTAATTGCACATTGCCCTGCTTTTGCAATTAGTGTCTGCCACCCTCCATAGGTAACATTCCTGTTGCTACTTAGAACTGACAGAAATAAAGGTCTTCCTTTGTTTCTCTCTTCATGCTTAACTAGAGGATTTCTTAAGCTTCTCCTGGGCATCTGAGAAACTGAGATGGTTCCTACCCTTGCAACCCAAGCAGCTACAGTGTTTAAGCCACTTGTCCTGACAAAGGAAAGTCTGAATTTGGCATTATTACTTTGTAGGGTCTGGAAAGCATTATTGTGGGTCTCAAGAACAAACACAGTTAACCACAGAAGATGGGGAGAATGAGCTACGTGAAGCAAATGTTTCTTTTTATCCCTTTATTAAGCAAGCACTTGGGAAATTCTTTTCGATTGCTTGAGGCTGGCACTTGATTCAAGAAAACCCACTGAGCCTTTTATTATCAGGTTCATTTTAACTAGCATTTTGCTTCAACAGTACTCCAAATGCTTTGTTATCTTTTTTTATTAAGCATTATAATGAGAAGGTAACACTGATTACGCCTCTCCCATGCACTGCAGATTGGCTTGTCCTCATGCATTGTAATGTGTTCACTCTTCTGGCCCTCCTGTGGTGGCTGTGGCTTCACAAACAAGGGCAGATGAGGTTAGTAACTGTTTCTTATATTTGCAGATTGATCTGCATTGTTACAGAAAGCTGGATTGGTGGCTATAGAGATGGACATTGAGAAGATTGATATAGTAGAAGTAAAGTTTATTAAATCTTAGATTATCATCCTAACAACTTTCTAAGCAGGAGCTTCAA
This sequence comes from Megaceryle torquata, assembly GCA_024611175.1. Lineage (NCBI taxonomy): Eukaryota > Metazoa > Chordata > Aves > Coraciiformes > Cerylidae > Megaceryle > Megaceryle torquata. The sequence continues at coordinate 72,727 of JANIJG010005506.1, forward strand.
AACATTATGGCCTGAGAATTAAAAAAAAACCACAACAGAGCAGACTCTCCACTGATAGTCATAGCACCTGTGACCTCCATAATGAAATACCCTTTTACTACAGGGAGAACCTTCCCTACAGTCACATCACACCACTTATGCCATCAGTTTCAAAGCAATAAAAAACAAAACAAAACAAAACAAACAAACAAACAAACAAAAAACCCAACAACAAGCAAAACAAAACAACAACAAAAACCAAACCAAACCAAAACAACCAAAAAAACCCAACACAAAAATCCCCACTCAGTGAATGTGTTTGATGGTCAAAATATTTTTCTGAAGAGTTGATTTTATCTTCTGATGCTGTATCTCTTTTGCTCCCTATTGATGATCTGTGAATCTTCAGACCAAGAGATCTGGGGATTTTGTAGCTTCAGCCTAGTCAGACTCAGCTAGGAGCTGGCCTTGGACTGCAAGAAAAGGATCACAAGTCTGTCTGCTTAGGCTGTGGCCATGTGTCTGTGCACTACAGCCTGTAATGCAGTTCAGGGGAGGGGAAATAGGCAAAATATTTGTGAACAAGAAAATATCCATGATAAAAATACATGGAAGCATGAGACAGGCTACCCTGCTTGCCACATTAGCAGAAGCTATCAAACTGCTTTCATTTCATTTTTATAGAAATAAAACAAAAATGCTGCTTTAATGACTACAAGATTGGCATTTTTCAAAGCAGTAACAAGTGGGTTACTAGTCTCAGTAATCCTAGTCTCAGTTTATCTGGTCCAGGCTTCATTTTCATGTATTCTCTGAAACTTTGCCTCTCAAAAGAACTAAAAGCAAAACTCCTTCAGAATTCTGAAGTAGATATTCAGCTTTGAGACCAGAATATTTTTTCAACAGTATCTTCATATCTTATAGGTATGATACACCTAATAGGTCTTCCTGTTAAACTTGTGCCTTCATATCAGTGAGTCTATTTGCTTCCTCTCTGTCCTTTTCATTAGCTATTCTCAGCATCTGCTTAGCAATGTCAGTGTTTGAGTGCCATATATGCAGTTCAGTATTTATCATGTCCAGTTTGGCATGCCCTTTCTGCATATAATATTATTGCTGCCATTTTATCACGGCATCTCTTTTTATTTTGTATATTCAATTTATCACATTTGCTTTTAATGACATTTTGTGCTCCTTTCTGATACATTGTGCGTCTGTTTGGTCACTCTTTGAAAGATAATTTTGAATACATTTTGTTCCAAACCATTTTATGCTATACAATGTCTCATGTTATACTTTCATATTTCTTAAAAAAAATTCAACATAAAGCAATGTATTTTAAAAAACAGGCTCTTAGCTTCCCTTTGTGCCACTTTCAGCTTGATATCAGTACAGATGCCTACTAAATTTGAGTGAATGATATGATGTGAAAGGCTAAAAAAATATCTTATACTCTAACAGCAGACATTTTCCTAATGTAGTTTAGGAAGGAACAGCGTAGGAGTTTGTGTGTCTGACTCTGAAAGGCTCTCTTCTGTTTTGGGGAGAGATATCACTACTGGGAAAGTAATGAAACCTGATGGCTAGTAGTAAGGGAATAGTTACAGCTGCCATTGCCTTCTGTTCACACTACTGTGGACAGTGTCTTCTCATTTCCAAGAAATACAGGAAAGAAAGAAGAAAATTTTCAGGTACAATGCAAAATTTCTTGCTGGCACATTAGCAGATAAGCTAAACTTTTATTCTCATTGTCTCTTCTGTAATGAGGGCTGGGGTTCAGCTGCCCACAGGAGATCTTTGGCTATGCCTGAATCATTATAGTCTTTCCTGTCACAGAAATAAATCTCTAATAGAGATGCAATTGCTCCGATATCTATAGTCATCCCCTGAAGTCATCCAGCATTCATCCTTCTGCTTCATCAGAGATCACTAGCAGGACAGTCCTTGCTGTCATGGGAGCTGTGCTTTAAAGAGCTCTCAATGTATGGCAGCTTATACTATTATTCAAATAAGCCTAGCACTGGAAAGCCCCAGATGGTTTTGATTCAAGCCACAAAATGTGTAAACTTTCATTTATTTACTCAGAAACCACTAGCTGATGTAAAGTGCCTTCCCAAAAAACTTTGGATATCTGGTATACTTGGTGGAAGCACTTTGTCTAGGACATGTGCTGCCCAGAATTTGTTCGCCTTTGGACACAAAGTGAACCTGAATAATTTTTTTTATTTTTTTTCTGAAGTTTAGTTGATAGGGAAAAATGTTGTACTAAAGATAAATTTCCATATTTTTTTTCAGGTCAAAAGCTGGAGCAATTTTTTTCTTGAATTATGAAGTCTTAGCTGAGATGCAACAGAGCAGAACTGAGAAGAGGAAAAAGAAGTCTGAATAACAGGAAAATATGATCTATCAAACTATGGAATAATCTGCCAGGAAAATAGTAGTCCTGGTGTCTCCACTACAGAAATAAAATTTGACAAGTAATCATTAGAACTATACTGTGTAGATCAATCCTTCTCTGGCCTTGGGAGATATAGTAAACCTCAGACCATGTTTCAGTTCTGTTTTCTGCCTTCCTGGATTTCTAAATTATCATGTTGTATGTGGGGAGAGCTAAATATTGTGGGGGTTTTGTATTTTTTTAAACCTATTTCTTTTCATTGACATTTGATACTGAGGTGGACAACAGTAATAATATTTTATGTAAACACAGTGCTTTCTAAACCAAAGTGTGTCTCAAGATCAACACAGGCATGCATCATGGTTCCTTCTCACTGAGATGCAGCAGCCTCTAGCACTGATGAGGGAAGCCACATGCAGATGTTCTACTCTAATATGCCACACAGCAACAGGAGATAGAAAAAAGCTTGCTGCAGCCTGTGACAATAAAATGGCTCACAGCTATTGTCACAGTCTTTTATCCAGGTGCTATCACCTCAGAGTTTAAAGGGACTCATATGAATATCTTCAATCCTTAAGATACACTCATTACCGTGGTAAAAGTCATTCTATTTCTCTATTCTGCAACTCAGTTCTCCTCTTTGTCATCTTATATATAAGTTAGGGGCTTGTTTATTGAAAGACCAATAAGAGTCCATATGTGATAAAAAGAACTTGCAGGAAGGCACCCCTAATTCAAAACACAGCATTGAAAGGCAATTTCAAAACAAATCTTACATGAGTTGTTTTAGCAGAGGCTGACACCATTATTTTTCCTCTCATCTCCTTCTCAAAAAGCATATATCTGGTGATTTCAGACATATTTCAATGCCAGACAGAAGTTTCCTTCAAAGTTTCAGTACCAGTAACTGCAGAGCTGCGCTGGAAAATACAAGAAGAAAGCAATGTGAAGAGTTACAGGCACTAAATTAGCATCCTTGAACAGTAACTGCTATTCCAAGCTGCTTAATCTTACAGGACAGGAAAAAGTAAATTTCCTGATGTTATTTGTGAGCATTTACACTAAGTTGTGCAATATCACACAAACCATCATTCAAGACACTTCCCCTCCAACCAGTTTGGCAACTCTATTTAGCACGTTTGTTCCTAAAATGTGGGCTGTGAGTCTGTGAGGTCAAGGGCTGGTCCATAGCGTTGTGAAGTCTTTATTAAAAAAAAAATTAAAAATAAAAAAATTAAAAATGTTTAATAATAAGTAGAGCTTTATAAGAAATGAGGAAGGTTGCTGTCTCTTCATGATCTAAAAAATATTCAGTGGTCTGATGGTTTACTGCCCAACTTCTGTTCCTGCATTTTGGTAAATGTATTTTGGTTTTCATTGTGTTTTTCTGATGTTTTGTATTGAACCTGCAGCTACACTTAACACTAATTGTAAACAGTAGATGCTATTTCATGTTGAATGTAGAATTGATTGATCCCAGATGATCAACCATTTTTGGGCTGGTAAGTGTTCTTTCTCCTTTATTTTATTTAGGGATGAGTTTGCTACTTTAACACAGACAAAACAGTTCAGGATAGAGAGGTAGAGTGAGTTTGAAATCTGAACTGTTTTAAAGGCCTGTCTCCCAGGGAAGGTGGACAGAAAGCAGCTCAAGGAATCAGCACATGCCCACAGATACATCTGGAGAGGGCAGTGTGGGAGCTACTTTGGCACCAGTCATCTTCTCAAGTCATCTTCAAAGTTCTTTTGGCCACCTCAGCTCAGTAAGGGCCTTATTTTCTGGTTCCAGATTAGTGGTTTTGCCTGATCTTACTCCTTCTCTGCTTCCTCAGTCACACATGAACTTGTCAGCTCCCACCAGCTAATCAGTGACAATTTTCCATGGGTATTACACCTAAACCCACATTCTAAGATTTAAGGATTGTTATTTTTGAAAACTGCGGATGAGATCTTTCAGCCCATCTGTTAACCTTCCAAACTATAAGATAAAGTACTTTTTCAGCTTTGAAGGATTCCAGTACAACCATCCATCACCAGGGCTGAACACTGTTGGCCCCTAAGTACTTGGTCTCCCTTTGCAGAGTATGAGAAAGATGAGGAATTGAAGACCGGTGCTCTCAGAAGCAGCCAGGCAGGAAGGCTCTGTAAGGTATTGTGAGGAAATGCCAAGGGCAGCAGATATGCAGTGATTATCTTAACAACAGTCTCTGTTATCCAATTATCCTCCAGCTCAAAAGAGAATTAATTCCTCAAATTTCTAAGCTTTCTCTCACAGGCAGCACAAAACATGAATTATATCTGTCTGGACTCCCACACAACGAGCCACATTGCCCCAGACTCATGACAAAACACCATTAAGTTGCCAATTAGGTGAAACAAATGAAAATATTTTTATGTGGTTACTCTGACCCTCCTCAGACAGGATATCAGATGCAGCTGGCTAATTCCACAATAACCATGAGTCCCCAAGACCAAATCCAAGGCAGATGTCTCACATCAGATCATGTCCCCTCAGTAGGGGTCTAAGAAGACTGAAGCACTGGTCAGCTGCAGTCCTCAGCCCAGCTTTGTGCACATGTTCAGACACAGGGCTCTGCTTGCACTCCAGACTGCCTCCATTACTGCCCTGCTAACACGGATCTCCCTTTTGGTCCTTTTGTCAACCTTATGCTTAATAGATAACAACGAGAAGGCAGAGCTGAGCAAGTTGAAATAATTCCATCTTTTCCAGCTGTGTGTGAATTACAGGCTCTTCCACTGTTGTCTTTCCATGTCAGCTAAAAGATATTTTGACTAGTATTCTGCATCCCTTACTGCACTTCAGTAAATTGAGTCCCAGATAAAGGAGGGTGGGAAAAGGGAGATGTGTGGGTTTCATTCATAGAATGAAGCTTCTGCAGAAGGACTTGAGTAAGTAGGTTTTGAGGAAAAAAGAGGATAAGTCCCTAGAGCTCACTTCAGAGACAAATCTTCATTTTCCTAAAATGAGTTTGCTCTCTCCAGAGGGTTTTTTTTCTACTCTACATACTAAGTCAAGATTTTGTGCTAGCAATGGCTTCCAAACACACTTTTTGAGGCATCAGAATAAGCTCTTTGCATGGCTGTAAAAGGGTGGTTGTTTAATGAAGTGTCTTTAGAGACTCATGAGAGCAGGCAGCTGCTGAATGCTAAAAGCAGCTTACAGATGCTGGGAATGAACAGAGAAATACAAGTCCCAGGGAAAAGAATCAAAGAGAAAACTGTCACAAACTCAGGGGTAATGTTGTCACTGTGTCTTACCATTTTCAGGTAGTAGATATTGCCTCTCTTGGCAATGGAGCACCCAGAAATAGAAGTGGTCATACTGATGATGCTTGAGATTCTATTTACAGTTTTTGTCAAATGATCTCTGCAGTGGCAAATAAGAATTTCATAAGCTGGCAGGGAAAGTCTGTAAACATCTTGTCTAATCACTCACAGCAGAAACACTGCTCTCCAGAGAGATAGCCATGGCTACATTAAGGGATCTTGGCTTGTGCAACCCCTTGAAGATAACTTTTTCCATCTGGAAATTTTTCTCATTAGGAACTCAGTTCTGAGTCAGGGGATGATTTCCTTGGTTCTCCACAAAGATCAGGAAATGTTTGCTGTCTCTCACCAGGATGGTATAAGCAGTTTTATCCCTATTTATTCCCTGTGGTCCACTGATTTCTTTGGAGTTCTGCAAGTGCTTTCCAGAACTCCATGAAAACTACTGAACAGGAATGTCAGCCAATTATTTCTCTGTATACTGAAACATCACAGAGTTTAGTGATGTATGAAGACCTACAAATATATAAAGGACTTTTCAATTTCTACTCCCAAATCCATCATTTTTACTCTCCCTACTTAGTGATAATGAGTTTCTATTCAGGACAGTTGGATCAGGAAGCCTGGAAAATTCAGGATCTAGTTGCATAGTGCATATGAACTGTGTGGAACAAACCAAACAAACCCAAACTCCCCCCAAAATTAACCTTAAGTACGTTTTATAACTTTTAATCCTTTTTTTTTTTTTTTTTCCCCCTCAGAAAAATATCCTATGTATATAAAACTGAGCTGCTGTTCCTTGCTACCTTTCTAGCTGTCTGCCCAGACATGGGATTACTCTGCCATTGCTCTGGCCAGTTGAAAATATTGTCTGCAGCCACCTGTTTGTTCTTTGTTAAGAACACTGTTTCAGGAAGAATCACAATAACCAGAGTTAGAAAACGCAGAACAAAGTTGTCTCCATCTTCCCTGTGGTTAGTTTTGTTTCCTTTTCCAGAGGAAAAGTCCAGTCTCATAATTTGGCTAATTCAACCTCACTTGCTTTAAATAGTTCAGTCTCTAGTGACTATATCATTGCTTATTGCCACCACCAACCAGTGTGCTGAGTGAAGAGCACCAAAAGTCAGGAAAGAAGATTCTTCTTCCTAAGACAGAAAAATAAGCCCCAAATTTGAATGGGTTTCTCATAACTGTCACAGGCTACCACATCATCAGCAGAAGAGGAAGATCTTCACACAGTCCTGTCTTGCTTTGATCTTACTCTGTGCAGCAAAGCCACATCAGTTCTTTGCCATGGAAGACTTGGGTGAAATTGCTTCCAAAGATCTAGTGCTGTTGGGCATCTTTCATGGGTATGGTGTTGAGAACCCTCAACTCCTTTAGGTTTCTGTATTCTACACAACCTGCCTTTTAGGTGTGTTGAGTTTCTCCACAGAGTGGAGGTGGTGCTGTATGTCCATGATCCACTCTGTGGAGAAACAGAGTTCCAGTTCCTTTAGTAGGAATTCCTATTGTTAATAATAGAATCATAGAATCACAGAATGGTAGGGTTTGGAAGGGACCTTTGGAGATCATCGAGTCCAATGCTCCTGCCAGCACAGGAACACCCAGGGCAGGCCACACAGGAACACATCCAGGTGGGTCTTGAAAGTCTCCAGAGATGGAGACTCCACAACCTCCTTGGGCAGACTGTTCCAGTGCTCCATCACTCTCACAGTGAAGAATTTTTTCCTCACGTTGAGGTGGAATACCCCCTTTTACATATGCTTCTGTTCTAGCACAAACTCCAAGAAGTGCAGCTATGCTTTTTACACTTTTTAATAAATAGTTTAGGTAATAGAACTTTCTTCCCATCATATACATTTCTGTAAACTTTTAATGAAGAATTTAGAAAAAAATTCATTCCTGTCAAAAAACTTGCCTTGTCTAAATCAGCAGCTGAAATATCGTGATAATAAAGTAACTTCTGCAACTTCACCCTCAGACTGTCTTGTTATCTATTCTCCACAAGGACAAAAAAGAACTCTGTAGAGACCTGTGCACGAATAAATAGACATAGGGGTTCATCTATTGTTCTTCCTTACTGGTCACTAAGCATTGCCATATTTGAAGCCATCCCTGACTTTCAGTCTTCTTTTAATGAACAAAACCCTAGAGTCCTCCCTTAGATCTCAGTCATATTTTCATAATAAATTCTTGAACCAGGATAATAGATGCCCAGGGGAGTGCTTCAGGAAACAAATTTTCTTCCAAAATGCTTTGTGGAAGAGGGGACTATGTCCTTTGCTACTCCTCTTTACAATCCATGACACACAGTCATCTCTCTGTGACACTCTTCAGGCTGGTGTAGAGAACTGAAATAAGTCTTTTTCTCCAATAAAGCATGGGAAGAGCTAGAGTCTGAGAGCATTCTTACTCATCAGACTGGTCCTCATAAATTTCGTATATTTCTATGTATATGACCTATTTTCCTTTTGTATTTTATATCTTTTCAACCTTTTGTCCATCCACACCATATGTGTCAACATAATGTTAGCTTTCAGCTACATTACAATGTGTAATTTTAGCCTGTAGAAGACTTCATTTATGGAAACCTAAATTCAGTCTAGGGCAACAGCTGCAGCATATTTTCTCTTCTCTGTTTCTCTGCAGCTGGGAGCAGACTAATGTCTTGATCTTAGGAAAAGTGGAAAAAATACATAGTGGAATTGCCTTGAAGTGCTTGTCTAATTTTGATCCCTCCTCCTCTCCTGTGGCAAGTGTTGGTTATTACCTCTTCCCTGCCCTTACACATGGAAGCCCATGGCAGGCAGAGGTGAGAGCTGGAGCTGTGCCTACCTTCTGGGTAGACTCAATTCAGCATTCCAAGCATGCATAAATCTGTGAGAAGTAATAGAAGTTTCTTGATGGGACTGGAAAAAAAAAAAAAAAATTGGAGCTCAGCTTTACAGATAAGATCTGACAGGACACCAAAAATGGCATGATTTGTCAAACCTGGCAACACTCAAGGACTCCCTGATTGCATGGACCATGTTTATGTCAGGCCTTGTAAACACTGTCCAAGAAGATGACAACGCCTTCGGCCCGGAGTTCTTATCTGAAAGACAGCTATAAAATGACCTGTGAAGTTTTTTGGGTTTATTTTGGTTACAAAAATCATTGTGTTTTAATGCAAGTAGCAGCTGCTGGTATCCTGATGCTATGTGACAATTTCAGCTTTCTCTTCTCTTTTCTGGTAAAAAACAAGCCTTAGCATTTCAAGGTAACAGACACAGGTTTAAAATGAATGTAGCCAGAAGGTGAATAGAATGTTGGATTATTTATCTACTCTTTGGGCTTGTCAAATTGGAAGATTTGCATCGCTGAGCTTCATCTTTTCCCCAAGATTTTCATCACTTTCTGAACATTTCTGTGCTAGTTTCTCTGTGCTGAAGCTATGAATGCTGTATCAACCTTTACACCATCTTTGAAAATCATTTGATGGGAATATTTCATTGTTGTACAGGTTTCATTGCAGGGTTTAGTAGAAATACTGGCTTTGAAACAGAGGGGAAAAACAGCTGCCTTTCTGGAAACAGCTTTGTTTTACCCCAGATGATAATGCTAGGAGAAATGAGAAATTCATAGGAATATTTAAGCTACCGAAGAGTCTCATTAACCTTTCAAACTGTGCATGCAGAAGAGGGGCATTTGTTGTTATTCTTTTGGAGTAAAAAGGGTACAGAGAAAATGAAGAGTCAACATCCAGCTTCTCTGTACTGTAGATAAAAATGAATTCTTTAATCCCTTCATCAGAGAGTTTTGACTCCACATTTCATGGAAATCTATCATTCCTGCACACCACTCTGCTATGCACTCTCTCTGATATGACCTCTATCACATCTCCTCCCTCTCACCCTTCCAATCTCATTTAAAAGCTATTTAGCTATGCTTCTGCCTAGTTACTCCAGTCTGTTTCCATTACCTGTAACTACACTCATTTTGCTTCACTCTGAGCTGATCGCCTGAAAGGCAGACTAAAGAAATGAGTAGCTCTGTTAGGGTCACCAAAGACTTCTCGTCAAAATTAACCAATTTATTAAATGAATGTTGGTGAATCCATCTATACACTGAGCAGCCCATAGAAGGCTTTGTAGGAAAAGTACCTTCTCTCAACACAATGATAATAAATGAAATTTATATCAGGCATGCTTTAGAATCACATTTGCCCAGGCTACTCCAGATGTCATAGTCAGTGAAAGTGGTGTATTTCCTTGGACTTTTCCACACTGTTCCTGCTTTCAACCCATTTTAAATAAATCCCCATCACATTATCTAATTCCTTTAATTTGTTGTATATTGACAGCTTTTCTGTTATTTGACAATATTTACTATGCACTTTTTGGCACTATGTGTCTGATAGCACAGACTGAAAGCAGCCTCCCATATTTCTTTGCGGGGTTAACAGACACCTCAAACTTATCTAACCAAGTTATACTTTTCTCCTGAATTTGGTCACTGTTAGCCTTGTGAAAGCTATTTGGAAATTTTTGCAGTTTGCTGCTGTTACTGGTTGTATCTTGACTTGGCATATAAGTTAGAAGGTGAAATAATTTACCCATTAAGAGAGTTTCCTGGTCTTACAATCTGTCCTAGTTGGTGTGCAGGATAGCATATGTAAGAGATGCCCCTTCAGAACTTTCTAACATAATAGGCATTCACCTATTTTTCTAGACAGGCTTCCACTCATCACAGTGTCTTCCAGTCTGGAGAAGGAAGGAACAAAAGATCGTGCAGAAATGAAAAGCACAATTTCCAGTAAAGTATGTCCTGAGGGTTAACTGTAGCTGTACTGACCAGTCTTAATTGCAAATAATGTGCTGCAGCATGCTTAGAAAAGAAAAAGTTGTCATATCCTATGATAACAGGTAAAGCTGCAGCTCACTGAAGATTATTTTTAAGAATACCTTATATATATTTCATCCCTAATTTAAGACATTTTGCAATTAATTATCTGTGGTATAGCTCTCATTGTTTGCTTGCCTTGTACCACTGACAATTGTACTTAAATTGGGCAGCTGGAAAGTGAGACTGCTTTTTATCTGCTCCAACTTCAGCATCTAAGTTAGTTACCTTAGTCAGAAAAGGCTGCTCTAGGAAAAAGATAAGTAACTACAAATTGATAACTGAGCAAGTTAATATGCATATGATGAATTGTTCTCTTGAATTGCTTGTTTCTCTCCATGAACTGTGTTGGTAGTGTTGAAGCTGCATCAACCCCATTAAACAGAGTAGGACTAGAACATGGGCTTGAGCATAGCCTGCTACCATCCACACGGCTTAATTATTATTACGCTACCTGAAATGTCCTTTTTATGTAGATGGAAATGAGAATTGGAACTGGAAATGTCTAGGGAGAAAAAACATGAGATGTGACAATAAGGTAACAGATAATTTTATTAAATATGTAAGGAGATAGTTACAAAGTTTTCTCTAAAGGCCTCAAGCACTTCTGTAGTATAAATAAGAATATAATAACATAATAAAAAAGAGGCATCAGAATTGTTACCAATCTCCCAATATCTACAGATATTTACACTGAATAGTATGGACATTTTATCTGCAGGTTTATTGATAGCTTTTCCTGGTTGGTGGAAAAGTGAATCTATTATACCAGTGAATGTATCCCAAAGATTAGGTGATGTATACGAGTTGGTTACATTTGAACTCTCTTCCTAGCTCTTACTGCACTGTATGGTCATTAGCACAGTTCTGAAAGTCTTACCTCGGTTAGACTGGGAGAAACTAGGATTTTCTTCAAATACAAAGGAAATGCATCAGAGTTTTGTTCTTAGAAAATAATCTGAAAATAAAAGTTGAATTTTTAATCTTCTGCCTTTTAAAAAGCAGAAATCACTCTTAGCTTCCTGAGTTCTTTTATGTGGTTTAGTGTCCTGCCTGCCACATCTCTGCTGTTTTGCAAAAATAATGTCAAGTAACAGTTGGACCCAAGTTCTGATTACAGTTGCCTCCTTCAGAGCAGATGTTCTTTCTTCTCCTAGGGCTGCCAATGCATGTTACCCAACTGACAGTGTCACTTGCCAGAGAACCAGTGAACATGGTCAGGGAAAGACAGAATTCAATTTCCCTCTTCTTTAAGTAGGTAACTGAAAAGGGGCAGGAGAGGTCCTGTGTCCTGGAAGTGCAAGTTACTCTTTGTGTACTGTGGAAGAAGATTACAGTGCTGTCACGCATGCCAGCATCTCCATTGCAGGCACTTAAATGAGCTGAATCCCAGCATGACTGATTTGTGGTTCTGCTATTGTTAGCTGTGAACAGACCTCCAGACAGTTTCCCTTGAAATGTTCTTCTTGTGCCAAGGTCAGGATATTTAGTACATTCGGCCAACACTCTACATTCATTTTACTTCTGGTAAAGTCATGCATACAAAGATAACACAGCAGATCAGTGTTTGTTGCCAGCTGTCTCCAAGCTACGCTGTTGTGGTTTTTTGCCTCTGTTTGGAGGTGCCTGTGAAGTTTGGAGCTGTCTAGATTTGACACTAATTCTAGCATATGGAAGACTCTTGCCTATGAAGTCATATTAGATGGTGTTCATAATTTGCTACTGTCTTCCTGAAGATTGATTCTCACAAACATTTGCTGGTACTCTTGGAAGTCATCGGGTATATACAACTGCAATAAAAGGAGAAATAAGGCTTATATCACCTAGAATTCCTATATTCATGTAAAATAAAAGCAACTATAAAGAAGGGATGGACAGGATTCCAAGTTTCTTCTTGATTCCAGATTCCAAGATTCTTCCGAGAGAGATCTCTGCTCTTTTACCATTGCTGAATCATCACCATAAAATATGTGGTCTTTTTATTGTGGTAGGCAAACAGGATCTAATGGGACATCAAGGATTGTCTGTGCTTGACGCTGTACAAGTATGTACAAAAAATTATATACAAAGATCAGGCTGTCTGCCACTTAACATACTTCAGGCATAACTGTATTGAAAAATAAGAGAGCATCATAGCATCATAAATATTATTAATTTAATAGGGTGTCTGTGACATTTGTAAGGTATGTTCAGGAAGGTATTATCTCCCCTTTGGTTATCTGGCCAGACAGTCTTGCTGCACCTGAATGATACTTCTTACTGTGACCTGTGAAAAACTTCAGTTAATGCTGTAATTGGAGATAATCAGTTGGTGGAAAACAAAAACAATGCTGGTGAAGTGCTAGAGGGTTTTAAGGTCATAATAACCAGTTTCTTCAAAAGGTAAAAAGAATGGAAATACAAGAATCCACAGGCTAATTAAAGAAGAAACTAATTGACAGATACTAAGAGAAAAGAGTCTGAATATTTGGAATTAGACATTGAGTAGTACCATACAAAACTGCTATCATTTTTCTTCAGCTAACAACTTTGCTTGGTGATGGAAACATAGTGATAATTTCCATTGCATGTGCAATAGGTACCAAGGGCCAAATTCCACTTTGGTTTGTAACTATATTTGCCATTACCCCTTTTTTCCCTGCAATACAGGCAAATGTTGTTTAAATTTCTTTCATTATTCTAGACCTCATTAAGATGAAATACAGTTTTGGTAAGAATAATAAGAGTGGGACATTTAAAATTCATTGTGTCAATTGTGTTAAGTTAGGGGATCAAAGATGTTAGAAAAAGGGGACCTGGTCTTTCTCCAGAGAGCTAACAGGGTAAGGCAATATTGAGAATAAATGTACTGAAATTATCCCTTTCCCAGTTGTCAAGTTTCTGTCATACAACTGCAGCCAAAAGATCCAATTTAATGAGCTCATGGGAGAAAACTAACCCTTGTCTTAATTTTTGATTTAGACACTCTCCTGCCTCCCCCCATTCATTTCTGGATGTAATTCAAGTTTCTGACTCACTTTGTTATCTGTGGCACAGTAACTATCATGAGAATGACTTTTTATAACTTGATATTATCAGGAAAATTGATGTCACATATGTTTTTTTTCAGACCATCCTATCTACTTTGATAAATTGTTTAGAATTTTTTTTTCAGTTTGATTTTATTTCTTTTAAATAGGAAATATTCCTTCAACTGATCTTATAATAGCTTCAGATAAATAAGGACACTAGCTTGACCTGGTGACTGGGGTTATTTCTCCCAGGTGGCATTCTTGGCATTTCCTGTCATTGAAATTTGTGAGGACACAACTCTTCAGGAACATGGTTGTGTAGCTAACAAATGCAGCAGCTTGTACAGAACAAGGCATAGAAGTGTCACAAAAAATGATTAGAAGATGTCACAGTTTAGGGTCAGGGCAGCCCCTTAGACCTATAAGAGACACTCTGTTAAGCCCCCTCCCTCCCCAAAGGGGAAGAGAAAAGGAATAAGGGAGAGAGACTTAGTGATTAGAAAAGGAAACTAGAACAGCTTTAATGATGACAATAATAATAATAAAATAGAATATGTACAAATATATACAAAACCAGTATCAAACCCAACCCCCCTGAAGGTAATTACATCACCTTTACCACTGATGTTGTAGAGCAGGCACTGGGGGATCCCAGACCGGGCCCTGCAGCAGACGGGAGCTGTGTTCAGGAGCTGGATTCTGCTAACGGATTCAGGAACACGGGATCAAAGGCAGAACGGACAGAGTCCTCCTTGGATACTCTGAGGAAGGAACAGGAGAAGAGCCCAGGAAAAAGCCTATAGACCCTTTGGATCCCTCAGCTTCTTACCGAATATGATGTGTATGGGATGGATACCTTGTTGGTCAGTTTGGGGTCACCTGCCCTGTTCACTCCTCCCTGCAGGTGCAGCCTTTCACTTTCCTGCACCCCCCAACGTGGTACAGAAGATCCAGCAGTGGCCTTGGTCTGCACACCAATCCTTGGCAGTAACTCTAAACATGGGGTGTTATCACTGCCAGCAGCAGACACTGTCTGTGAAAACAGGCTGCTAACTTCAGACAGTGCAGTCAGTTAGAAGTACTGAACTGAAAAGTAAAATCACTGAACAGAATTAGTTCTGTTTCCACTGAACCAGGACAGGAGAGCAAGTGGCTGTTGAACAACAGTGGACATGCCAAAGGACATGGCCAACATCACAAAGCGGAGAAGCTATCCCTGGAGCATCAGTGACATCAACTAAGTGGGGGATCCAGAGGCAGGGTATGGACACCAAAGACTTAGGCTACTGGGCATGCCTGATGCTCCTGGAGATGGATGCAACAGTGTCCTTCCTACTGGAACTGTGTTCTGGTTGAGGACTTGCCAGCTGAAGGAGCTGTCAGAGGGGGTGAGCAGGCTTAGTCACATCCAGAAGGAATAATGGGATCTAAACAGAGACCCTTCAGAGGCAAAAGACTGAAACTTCATTGCACCAAAGGAGGTGCAGACAGAGGCTGTACTGGATTGAGGGGTGTATGGCAGAGATGGAGGAGACAGGAGACGTGAGACTTGGTAACAGAGGAAGGCTCCTACTCCAACTGCAGACTGGCAGGGTCAGAGTCATTACACAGAACAAGATCCACCACGTGAGGCTTCAGATTTGGTCAAATTTTAACAAAGCATCTGCACTGAGAAGTGACACGTGACAGTAGTTGGAGATTCCCCTTTGTGGAGGAGAGAAATATTCATCTACCATCCAGATATGCTATCTTAGAACACTTGTTTCTGTTTGGGTGTCCACATCTGCGATTTTGTGAAGAAATTGACAATTTATCCAGCCCTCAGCCTATTATTATTCCTTGTTGGTCATCCATGTGGGGATTGATGGCACTTCTAGGGGAGATGCTGAGCATGTCAGTGACTAGACATTGCTGCAACAGGGGTACAGGTGAAAGGCACCAGGGCCCAGTTTACATCCCCTTAATCCTGCTGGTGAAGGGTTAGGAGTTGGCACATCCAGAGGGATTTGAATTGTCTCTTTGGCTGGTGTCACAGGAATCACTCGGGCTCTTAGGCCCACTACTGAGGAGAGGTGGGATCTACCTGAAAGAGTCATGCAAAAGCATCCTTGCTAACAGTCTGGCCAAACTGAGGAGGATAGCTTTCAACTGTGTCTGCTAGGGGATGTTGATACCAGCCTGAAGTTAAGTGAGGGAAGGTCAGAATTGGAAAGTACATGGGGAAGTGTAATGAGAGCAGAAGAGTCCTGATGAGAATAAAGCAGGTTAAAAAAGGGGTCCTCCTCAAACACTCAGACATGGATGCAGACAACCAGAGAATGAGAGAGGAGGAACTTGGGTGTGGACACAAAATGACCACAACACTGGAATAATTGAGCTGTGGTGGGGTAGGGGCCCATGCTAAATTACTTAGATACTTCTATATATCTAGAAAGTGATAGGATTGAAAACAAATATAATTGCTCTGCTCCCTGACGGTGGCAAGGCATTACTGCTTCATCAGGGAAGTCATGAGCTCCCTACTGGCTCTGCAGGCTGAGTAATTCCTAAATTTGTGGGCAAATAAGGTCAGTGCTGTGGATAATCAGTGTGTTAAGTATGATTTAAATGATCAGGATCCTCAGGAGACAAGGGTTAGGGTTGCTTAGCTTGTGAATTCCAGACTGGCTAAGGAGAAAAATAAGGACCTATGTTTTCAGATCAACCCAATACAGCAAAGCCTCTGAGCAGATAGGGGAACAGAACTTTCAGGTGAAGAGTTTTAGAGAAAACAGGCAGCAATGAGAGCTTAGACATCTAAGGAGGCTAGAGGCTGTGTTTCTAGATTGCCCTGTTATAATAAATCGTCTATATTTCACTAAAGTGAGTTTTATACACAATATCTATTTTAAAGCATAGGTCACAGCATACTGTCATTTACATGTCTCTTTTCCATGTGTGGCCAAAGAAAGCTGGTCATGCTGGTCATGTTGGTTGTGCAAGACATGCTTCCTGAAAAGAGCTATGTATTTCTCGAACATACAAATGAAAAGATGTTCCCATAAGCAGAAGGCTATAAAAGGTCACGTCATGTCCTCTTCCTTGTCTCTCCAGTGCAAAGCCAGACAAATGTCATGAAATAACATAATGTATTTCTTGGGTTTTTAGAGTTGAGGAATGTGACTTTGCTATCAGCGCAGCCACAAGCAGAATGTACAAAGGCCTGGGAACATCTTGGAGAACAGAATTTATCAAGGGAACATAAGAGTCATAACAACTCCCACAGGAGTACCAGTCGACATTGAAGTGTTCATGTTGTGACTGGCTAGTGCTGATGATGGAGTTCGAGCTTTTGCATTTCCATCCAAAGAGCACAGCACTTTTAAACTATATTGTTCTCCTATATGCCACAGGAACATTTAATTTAATCTGGGGTTTTTTGTTTGGTTGTTTTGTTTTGTTTTTAATTACCATTCTCTTCTGGAATGCTGTCCATTGTAATCTCATAGCCTGCCTGTAATCATGTAAGCTCTGTTTACTTGAAATTGGTATGGAAAGTTACTCAGATTAATTATCCTTTCCTGGCACATACCTTTCACAGTATGACATTAAGTAGGAAAAATAGGTGGAGTCCTCTTCTGTCCTATCTGGATCCTATACAATTTCCTGTGAATTGACTTAAAAGATATTACCTGTGGCAGCTAGACTGTTGCAAGAGCTGTGAGTGAGGGAGTCCACTCACAGACTTGTTCTGCTGTTCTCATAACAAATGCAAAGACAGATTTCTGCACATACTGTGCAGAGTCTGTGAGCCGCTTTGAGTCCACTGCTATTTATAATAGCTGATGATTTTACTTCATTTTTCACCCTGATGGTCCCATGCAATGAAGGACATTGCAAATATCTGTTTGAACAGTAATTCCTAGATCAGTGACACTCGCAATCCAGCTCCTACCAAACTAAGACTTGACAACTCCTTAGCACTTGGAAGCAGGATGAACTATGGCATCTTTAATCCTCAGAACACTATTACTGCTGCTGTCTCCAGTATATTTTGCAGAATTTCCAGTACATTTTCCAGGATTTCAGATATCATATATATCACCTGAAGAAGCAGTTCTGAAAATTAAAATATCCAGCAGTTATAGAAGAATGGCTGCTGTGCATCGAGAACTTGAAGAGGCACCTTCCTATGGGCAGGCATTTCATCACCAGTCGTCTGTAAACCTGGGACATTCTAGACAGAAATAAGAGATCCTGAAGTATGGACCCAGGTGGACCTGCCCCTCCTTGTTGGGGTGGCCTTGTGTCCACCTCCACCAATGAATTCTCTGATGTTTTATGTGACTCAGAATTTTATCCAGTAACTCCTGTATTCATCTCAGAGTCCTTGGTTGAGTGCTTATTTTTAGAAAGCTGTCTTGTGTTGCTTTCAGGTCTTGCAGTAATGAAAAACACCCTACAGTGGCTGATGTGATGTCCCAATAACTTATTATTCTGCCTTTTAAAAGGCATGTCTCATTGCTGCACTAGATTTTGTTAGTGCCCTCTTCCAGCCATGGAAAATACAACAAAAGGCTCAAGGTTTGGGACAAAGGAGAGGGAGGTCTCACTCACCAATCATCATTATGGGCAAAAGACAGTATCAACTTGGGGAAACAAAATCAATTTAATTTAAGCAAAACCACCAGAAATCCACCAATTCAGTGTAGGACAATAATAAATACAACCTGTTCTTAAATAAATACATTTTCTCCCACCCTTCCACCTCTTCCCAGGCCCAGCTCTGATGCCTCCTCCCCTCCAACAGCACAGTGGGGCAGGGAATGGGGATTGTGGTCACTCCCAGTCCATTCCACACTGTTTCTGCTTCTTCTTCCTCCTCAGGGGGAAAACTCCTTACATTCTCTGCAGCAACTTGGTGTCCCTCCCACAGGAGACAGGCTTCCACAAATTTCTCCAAGCAGCATGAGTTCCTTCCATGGGCTGCACTTCTCAGAGCAATGAACCTATCCAGCACAGGCTCCCCTCAGAGTCACAGCCTTCTTTGAGATCTTTCTGATCAATCACTGTAGGATCCTCCACAGGTTGCAGACAGGATTTTTCTCCACCATTGATTTCTAAAGGCTTTAAAGACTCAACCTGCCACCTCACCAAGGGTCAAAAAGGACTGGCTACTTTGACATGTCTCCTTCCTCACTGATCTGGGTGTCCGCATGCTTGTCTCTCTCTTGTTCTGCTCCTCTCCAAAACAAAAGAGCTTCTAAAAACAAAGGAAATGGTCCAACAGGTTTTCCCCTTTTAAATATGTTATTGCAGAGGCACTTGGCCAAAGGCAGGTCCAACTTGGAGATGAAGGAGCTTCTAGAAACTTCTTACAGGAGCCTATGCCCCCTCCCCCACTAACAAAACCCTCTAGGAAGAAACTCAACACACCTGGTGTTAAATTATTCAATAGTTTTTAAAATAGGATCTTCCCTACTCAATGTGATTTCCTAGGTTAACTTGTGTCCCTGACTAAAGTTCATTCCTTTTCTGACATATTTGAATAGATTTATGGCATCTTTGGCTATGTTTGTTAGTGAACTGAAGAGAGTCTGGCCTTGGGTTCAGACACATTATTTGACCATGTGCACTGTTAGTATTCTCCTTTGCATGGGTTTGGCCTGAGAAAACTGATTTCCTCCCACAAAAGACTGAGGGCTACTGAAAAAAATCTGAAGTGTGAGGGGAAGTCCTCGGTGCATATTTGTTAGTCACTGAGATGCACTCAGTGAGCCCACCCCAGCTGGACACACAGTCTTAGCTGTGTGGATGTGAGCCATGCTTCAGGCAGAGGGCAGGTAATGCCTTCTTATTTTACTCATATAGTATAAAAACAGCTTCTACACAAGCCTAAGTAGTCATTATGGTATACTATTACAGGGGTGTAGTAAAAAAATACTATCAGGCTTTCTCAGAAGGAAGTGAAGGCTCTTGACACCTTCTTCATGGTGCACAAGTACCTGCAAGCCTATTAAGAACTGCTGGGGAACACCTGGCTGGACCTGTTGGATGTCTGGTAGATTGCTGTAGATGCAAGGTTTATTTTTCTGCTGAGTGAGCAGTTCTTGTATGCCTCCAGTAAAGACCAAACTCCCTGTCTGTGCATTCAGAGTGCTTCATGTTTCTATCTAGCTGGGAAAGCCCAATCCCATATGCAGGGATGCATGCAACTGATACTGTCTATACTGTGTGTTGACAGGATCAGTCAAAACATCCATTATGTTCCAGTGCTCAGTTTCATATCTAACACCCTACTTAGCTGTGTGGGAGACAGATCCACAGAGGTATCTAGGTGCTCACCATTTCTAGAAGCTGAACTCCTCCAGTTTCACAAGGAATATGTACCTAAATGCTTTGCTAGTGTGAGTAAAGAGTCCTAGAGGGAGAGTGGTTATTTCTTTAAAAAACTTCTTCCTATTCTCTCTTTGTCCTTTCTTTCCTTATTTCTATTTCATTCTTCTTACATACAGAAACTTTTTCTTTTTTTTTTCTGAATTTGAATGTGTATGTACATTATGTTACTGTTGTATAACATTACTGCTATGGAGATTAATTTGGTAAGTAAAATTGCCCTCAACATAACATAATGAAAATAAAACACATTTTGGAAATCATCTGCGTCAGATTTAATTTCTTAACAAGTTGTATGTTTAAAAAGAAAGTTATTTCATAAAAATTAAACATAGTGCTTATTCAATCATCTGTTGCAACCATCTGCTACTGATACATTATTTTGATTTATCATCCTTAGCCTGACAGGGCTCGATCCTGTTCCCAAGAGAGTCAACTGCAATTTCATTATTCCCTTCACTCAGTATAGAAACTTCATTCAGTTTACTACTCGAGGTGAATTATAATGTAAACTTCTTTCACTGCTCTGCAGTTAAGAATTTAAATTTTCTTCACCAATGGTGTTATGACATTGACATTTTTTACAAGTTCTACTTAAACATAACATCCCTGTCACAAACATTTTTGCAGTCTCCTGTAGGTTAATGTTATTTTAAAATTCACAAGAAAAAAATTATCACTTAAGTACACTTATTTGGTAAATCAGCCACCAGGTTAATTAATTTTCTCAGTTGAATGTTTTTCTCAGAACAGTATAGTTCATTTACATTCATACGATTTCCCTCAAGTCTATTATCTTTTGTAGTCTTATATTATATAGAACAACTACCTCTTACACAGTAATTGGAGTTTCTAGTTTTTACCTTAAAAATGTATCTGTAATATCTACATGAACTGCATTGTTTTTCTTAAAACTTGTTATTGTTGCCTACACTCTATAATTATAAATGAAAACGTTATGTTAGCAGGTGCACCCTGTCCAGATATAGATGAGATGCTTCAAGATTAACTGCTGACATTTCTAATAAAACAGCGGCAGGATCTTTCCTATTTAAATATTTTTTTAAATATGTATTCATAAGCACATACCCTCTTTCTATATAAAGAAGGATTCTTTTTTTAAAAGAGTGCAGTACTGATTCAACTATCCATTTATATGTATGAAATCCATACACACATATCTGCCTGGATAGCTGTCATTATTAAATGTCTATATAAATATTTTTGACACAAATACATCATATTTTTTCAATGAGGTACAGGTACTAGGTGCCTCTTGCCTTCAGAGACAGTTTTTTGGGCATCTAACTTGAAAGAGGACATGTTTAGTCACAAATAAAGTCTCAGTCATGAATAGGAGCTCGACCATTCCCAGAAATGTTTATGGAAGTGATCAGGGTGAGCAGTGAAGCAGAAGTACCATTAACTCCCATTCAAATTTCAAACCTCTGGGCCAATATGAAATCATAAATAAATGTAAAAGATGAACACATTAAAGCACTCATCCACCCCTTATGATATTAAAAATTACTCAGTCTTCATTATGTCACACATTCCTACAGTGGGAAAAATGAAGTTGGCAACTGTGTATAAATTAATGGTTATTCAAGTAGTTATTGTAATGTACACACAGAAACTGGCTGTCGTGTATGCTCTGAAGCAAAGTCTAAGGGTATGTGACTAAAGCTGGTTTCTCTCAAGTGTAATTCTGCATGTTAGCCTCAGTCAAGTTTATACTAATAATTGTGTTTTAAGTGGTTATGACAAAATTATGTATCTCATCCTGAATGGCAGGAGTCAACACAGCAGGTTGCATTTATTATTTATAAAATCCTTGAAAAGAAAGTAGACTATAATGAAGAAGATGCATCTGAGTTACCATCAGAAGAGATTTTACCTAACAGTGTGATTCAGGGATCTTATGGAATCTTCTCAGCAACTACATTTATTGTGCTTAGCCAGACATTCAGTCTGCACTTCCAAGTCCCTGACCATTCTGTGGGCAAATTGTATGTAAAATAATTATAATGAAGTGTTTCTACTCTGAATTAAAAATAATTGGAAATAAAAGTTATTATTATGATTCCTGACTACATTGATAAATCCAGAAAAGGGTCACTGGGCAGCAGAGGGAACTATTTTTTCATTCTATACAAGTCCTTGATCCCATGTTGTCTCCATCTCAAAAAATGTTTTCCAACCAAGCAGTTTAAAATAAGCTAGTCTGATGGAAAAAAAAAAGAACAAACAACCCTCAACAAAACAACAAGTATTCCTTTCTGTTACTCCTACTTAGGAACCTACTTCTCTCCACTGAATATAAAGAGAAGACCGATTATCAGAAGTCTGTCAACCCCAATGATGAGGCATCTGCATCTTCACAGTGTGAAATTAAAGCATGATACTCATCATCATAGATCATTGGAGATGATACCTGTTCAAACAGGTTGGAAAAAGTTACTAGAGGCATTACTGGAGAAAAATATACTTTAAATTTCATTAATACAAAGATATGAATTTTGATTCAGGAAGCCTCTAAGATGAAGTGTACTGGAAATTGGGAATGCATGCAAGAGTAGGTACTTCTTGCATTCCCCAGCTCTGCATTTTTCCCTGAGCTCAAATTTCTGTTGCCTTGGAGAACATATCTGAGAACAGAGAGGAGAAGGTAACTGAGAACAGCCAGCATGGGTTTCCCAGGATAAATCACATCTGAACAATCTGATTGTCTTCTACAATAACATGCCTGAATCTGTGAACAAGGAGAGAACAGGAGATGTCATACACCTTGACTTTGGCAAGATTTTCAGTACACTCTCCCACAGTGTTCTAGTGTCAATGTTTGGACACCATGGTGTCTCTATACATTCTCTCCTTGAAAAAAAGATGAAAAAGAAAAAAATCCTTCAGGCTTAATAGAGTCACTGTGCTGTTTCTTGAAAAATAAAAAAAAAAATTAGAATTTAATAATTGTGAATAAAGGTGGACAGAAAGAACTGAAACCTCAGATTGCTATTTTAAATGTCAGGAAATGTAAGTGGATGCAACTTTATTTCCATAAACTAAGCCAGAGCTGTACTTAGCTCTGTATCTCAATCGCCCTCTATATTATAGCTATGTTAGATTAATGGGCTGATTTTTATTTCATCTTTACTCTGTGGTCTTTGGCAAATACATTACCTTTATAGAATCATAGAATCATTAAGGTTTGAAAAGACCTCCAAGATCATCAGGTCTAACCTTCTACTGTATCCCTCCATGACCACCAGACCATGTCCTGAAGTGCCACATCCACCCATTTTTTTAATGCCCCCAGGGATGGTGACTCCAACACTTCCCTGGGCAGCCTGTTCCAATAGTTATCTATTCTTTCAGTAAATAAATTCTTCCTAATATCTAATTTGGTGCAACCTGTGGCCATCGCCTCTTGTCCTGTGACTAGTAACTAGAGAGAAGAGGCCAACACTGGCCTCACTACAACCTCCTTTTAGGTTAGGAATAAGGTCTTCTCTCAGCCTCTTTTTCTTCAGGCTAAACAATCCTAGCTCCTTCAGTGTCCCCTCATAAGACTTGTTCTCCAATCCCCTCACCTTCTTCCTTGGCCTTCTCTGGACCCCCTCCAGCACCTCAAAGACTTTGTTACATTGTGGTGCCCAAAACTGGACACAGTACACAAAGTGTTGTTTTAGAAGTGCCAAGTACAGGGGCACAATTACTTCCTTCCTCCTGATGGCCACATCATTTCTGATACAGACCAGGATGCTGTTGGCCTTCCTGGACACCTGGGCACTCTTCCTGGCTCATATTCACCCGTCTGTCAAAACATCCCCAGGTCCTTTTCTGCTGGGCAGCTTTCCAGACACTCTTCCCCAAGCCTGTAGTGTTGCCTGGGGTTATTGTGCCTAAAATGCAGGACCCGGCACTTGGCCTTGTTAAACCTCGTACAATTGACCTTAGCCTATTGATCCAACCTATTCGGATTGCTCTGTAGAGCCTTCCTACCCTTAGGCAGATCAACACTTCCACTTAATTTTGTGTCTTCTGCAAACTTACTGAGGATGCACTCAATCCCTTCATCCAGATCATTGATAAAGATATTAAACAGGACTGGTGCCAGCACTGACCACTCATGACTGGTCACCAGTTGGATTTAACTCCGTTTACTACACTCTCTGGGCTTGGCCATCCAGACAGTTTTTAAACCAGAGAGGAGTACACTTGTCTAAGCCATGAGCTGCCAGCTTCTTCAGCAGAATGCTGTGGGAGACAGTGTCACATGCTTTACTGAAGTCCAGGTAGACAACATCCACAGCTTTACCCCCATCCACCAAGGAGGTCACCTGGTCATTATGTGAGATTAGGAGATTAGGTTGGTCAAACAGTACCTGCCTTTCATGAACCCAGGGCCTGATTCTCTCGTTGCCCTCCATTTTCTATGTCAGAGCACCCAAGATTAATTGTTCCATAATCATCCCCAGTATCAAAGTCAGGCTGACAGGCCTGTAGTTCCCTGGATCCTCTTCTAGCCCTTCTTGTATATAGGTGTCACATTGGCAAGGCTCCAGTCATCCAGGACCTCACCTGTTAACAGGGCTGCTGATAAATGATGGAGAGTGGCTCAGTGAGCTCCTCTGCCAGCTCCCTCAGTACTCTCGGGTGCATCTTATCTGGTCCCATAGACTTGGGGATGTCCAAGTGGCACAGCATGTCATTATCGACTTCCTTCTGGATTATGAGAGGATAATTCTGCTCTCCATCCCTGTCTTCAAGTTCAGGGGACTGAGTACCCTGAGGATAACTGGTTTGACTATTAAAGCCTGAGGCAGAAAAAGCATTTAAGTACCTCAGCTTTTTCCTCATACTTAGTGGCAATATTCCCATTCATATCCAATAAGGGATGAAGATTCTTCTTGGGTCTTTTTTTGTTGTTAGTGTATTTGTAAGAATGCTTTTTATTATCTCATACAGCAGTGGCCAGACTGAGTTCTAGCTGGGTTTTTGCCTTCCTTCTGCACGATTTAACTAAGTCCCTGTATTCTTCCTGAGTATCCTGCCCCTTCTTCCAATGGAGGTAAACTCTCCTCTTGTTCCTAAGTCCCAGCAAAAGCTCCCTGTTCATCCAGACCAGTTGTTTTCCCCACCAGTTTGTCTTATGACACATGGGGACTGTGTCTCTAAGAGTTCTTTCTTGAAAAATCTCCAGCTTCCTGGACCCCTTTGCCCTTCAGGACCATCTCCCAAGGGACTCTCTCCACCAGTGACCTGAACAGGCCAAAATCTGTCCTCCATAAGTCCATGGTAGTGGTTTTGCTGAATCCCCTCCTTATTTTACCAAGAATTGAGACCAACTCATCCTTTTCCCCCTCTGAGACAGAGGAACTCCATCTGTCGCCAGCAGACCCAGTGCAGTATAAACCTCCCCATGTTCAAAACATCCAATATTTTGTTGGTGGCATCAGTCTCTGAGCCACGTGTTAATCAGATGTGTCTTCCTCTCTTTAGAGTTCTTGGGTGACCTGGCCTCACTGCCAGCTGTTCCCCACACTGATGTTCCAGTTCACAGTGAGAATTCAGGTAACACTGTCAATTAAATCACTTTCCAGCTTCTTCTGTCTCTCAGCCCACAGGAAATCTTTTAACAGCTTTCCCATTGGCCTGCCAGATGCATTCTCCTGCCCTTAGTGCCCAGGCTCCAGCTTTTGCTTCCTGTAAGTGTTAATCTTACTCCAGACACTTTTAGGAATAGTTACGCTTAGACTTCAAAACACCAATACGGTCAGAAGCTTCAGCATGCAATCATGGAATCATAGAATTATTTGGATTATAAAGGATTTTTAAAAGTCATCTAATCCAATCTCCTGCAGGGAGCAGCAACATCTTCAACTAGATCAGGTCGCTCAGACCCCCATCCAAAATGATTTTGAATGTTTTGAGGCACACGCACCAGATCTTGAATGTTTCTGGCTGACACACCAGAAGGCTGTGCTACCATTCAGCAAGATCTGGACAAACTGGAGAGCTGGGCAAGGGCAAACCTAATGAAATTTAACAAGGACAAGTGTAGAATCCTGAACCTGTGGAGGTATAACACCATGCAAATGTATGGGTTAGGGGCTGACCTTCTGGAAAGCAGCTCCATGGAGAAAGACCTGGGCGTCCTGGTGCACAATAAGTTCTCCATGGAACAGCAATGTGCCCTTGTGGCCAAGAAGGTCCATGGTATCCTGGGGTGCACTAAAACCAGTGTGACTAGCAGGTTGAAGGAAGTTCTCCTTCCCCTCTATTCTGCCCTGGTAAGGCAATATCTGGAGTAATGTGTCCAGTTCTGGGTTCCTCATTTCAAGACAGACAGCAAAATGCTAGAGAGAGTCCAATGGAGGCTACAAAGGGACTGGAACATCTCTCTTATGAGGAAAGGCTGTGAGACATGGGGCTGTTTATCCTGGAGAAGGCTGAGATGGGATCTTAGCAATGACTGTCTGAAGGGTGGGTGTCAAGAAGATGGGGTCAGTCTCTTCAGTGGTAGGACAAGAGGCAACGGACACAGGAACACAGGAAGTTCCACCTGAACATGAGGAAAAACTGTGAGGGTGATGGAGCATTAGAACAGTCTGCCCAGAGAGGTTGTGGAGTCTCCTTCTCTGCAGACTTTCAAAACCCACCTGGACACAATCCTGTGTGGCCTGCCCTGGGTGATCCTACTCTGTCAGGGGGTTTGGACTAGATGATATTCAGTGGTCCCTTCCAACCTCTACCCTTCTGTGATTCTGTGATCTACCACCTCTCTGTGCAACCTGTTCCAGTGTTTCATTACCTTCATTGTAATAAAAGTCTTCCTTATATCTACTCTAAATCTACCCTTTTTTAGTTTAAAACCGTTACACCTTGTCCTGTTGCAACAGGCCCTACTATATAATCTGTCCCCTTCTTTCTTATAAGCCTTCTTTGTACATATACTATTCCTAATTTAACAGGAAAACACCCATCAAATACATCAAAACTCTTATAGAATAAATATCTCTCAGGTCTGACCACTAGATTTATCTCCCTTTCTCTGTATCAGACATCAACAAAGGAGTCGCATATTCTTGTCATCCTTTCCCTGCTGAGAGCCTAAGGGTCCAGAATAGAAGGTAAAGAAATACTAGGGGCAATCTGTTGGGAGGCTGTTACAGAGTGCCTGACAGAAGTGTGAAGTGGATGAAGCTTTTTTACAAACCACTTGGAAAAGTTTCCCAATTGCAGGCGCTGGTCCTCAGGGTGGATTTACAAAATACAGGGAGGGCAATGTAGTACTGTGCAAGCAATCCAGGATCTTGCAGTGCTTTTCATGATTCAAATGCCAGAGGGGGCAGTGGTGTGGGTAATGCTCTACTTGATCACTGTTCATTAGCAAGGAATATCTGTTGAGTTTTGTGATCACAGATAGAAATTTAGGCTCCACTGATCATGGTGTGACTGAGTTCAGGATATGGAAGAAAGATGTGAAAATAAGCAACAGAGGTAGGACTCTGACTTCCAAAAAAACCTTAGCTTCTTTAGCTGTTTCCTAGGCAGCATCTCTTGGGAAGCTGCCATCAGAGGAATGATTCCCAGAAAAAAATGATGTATTTAAACCAAATAAATAAATAATACCTTACTGAGAAAACAAAAGCAATCCAGGAATTTTGACTGAAGATCTTCATGAAATTAAATAAAATTCAAATAATAATTAAAATAAATAGTATGAGAATTGGGAAAAAAAAAAAAAAAAAAAAAAAAAAAGAAAGACAGGCTACAAACATGACTTGATAAAGGATGATATGGAGATAGCTGACACATTTTTTTGTGTTAAGTCTTCACAACCAAACCCTGTTCCCAGATGCTGTGTGCAACAACACTTTTTGAGAAAGAGGGGACAGCCAGCAGCAACAGGTTAGTGTTACTAAGTGATTATTTCTCTCAACTTGGTGTCTGTGAGACCACATCTGGGCTAATCTGCACAAGAAAGACACCGACATATTGAAGTGAGACCAGCAGAGTTCATTAAGTTGACCAAGGCACTGAAGATCACCATATATGAGGAAAGGCTGAGAAAAGTGGATTTGTTTAGCCTTCAGAAGAGAAGGCTCTAGAGAGCTCTTATTACTGTCTTCAACGACCTGATGGGAAGGTATAGAGAAGGCTCCTCAGCATGCAGGAGGAGAGAAAACAGAAACATGTTGTGACAAGAGAAATTCCAATTGGGTACAGGGAAAAAAAAATCTTGGCAATGGCTGTACCAAACACTGTCACAGGCTTCTCAGAGAGGCTGTGGAGTTTCCATCATCAGAGAAATTTAGAAGTTAATATAATAAAATATAATATAATTTAAGTATAATCTAGAAGCTAAATAAATGTGCACTAGACAGACTCCTGGATGACTGAAAATCATCAGGATTACTGGGCTGAAAGGTAGTAAGTCCATTAAAAGTCAATAGCATAATATTCAGATGACAGCTAATATCCCAGAGAAATGTGGTAACACCACTGAAATCTGGGTTGGAAGGAACACAAAGCTGTTTCCTACCAGCCACTTTGAAATAGAAGTCACTTCACTTGGATTAATCAGTGCATGAGATGCACCAAGGCATTCATTTCACTGAAAATCATTGCATTTTTGCATTAGTGAAGCATTTAACCAGGCTAAGGGGAATTGACTTTTCTCTGAAGGGAGTATAGCATATCATACTGCATTTCCATGCAGTGTGATGCAATTATTATGTCACAAAACTTTCTCTGAGTCAGAAGCTGCCTTTTTCTTCATGTTTATGTAATAACTAACAGTGACAGATACTAGTCTGTTTACAACTATGAAATATCATAGATGTGTGCTACATGTATACACCACACTGTGATTATGACAAACAGTTCTCTCTACAAAGCTTATTTATATCTATGAAGTAATCATTTTTTTTTTATGTTGTTTTAGTGATTTATGGATTAGAAGTATCAAAAATCAGATATATACAATGAGTTTTTAAAATAAACTTTTTCTAGTAAGGATATTTTAAAATACAAAAAATGCAGGGTACCTTTAGGCTATTGCCCTATGTGCATTACAATTTGCTCTTTTTAAGTATACTTTCACTTTGATTGAAGTTACTGATTGAATCTTCTGTTTTAATTATATGTGTCAGAAGTAATTTATCAACAGAGAAGTAATTAATCCATGCATTAATAAGCAATATCTCATATGATCTGTAAATGAATTTTTAATCTGCTTTTCTGGCCCTTGGAAGCCCCAAGGATATTTTAAATGAGATTAAGTGAGAATAATATTTTCTTAAGTTATTCACCATGAGTTGGTTTTAGCTGTAACTTATAAAAAGTAATGTCATAGAATCACAGAATAGAAGGAGTTGGAAGGGACCTCTGAAGATCATCTAGTCCAAATACCCCTGCTAAGGCAGACTCATCTAGAGCAGGTTGTACAGGAACAGGTCCAGGTAGTTTTTGAAAGTTTCCAGAGAAGGAGATGTCACAACCTCTCTGGGCAGCCTGTTCCAATTCTCCGTCACCCTCACAGTAAAGATGTTTTCCGTCATGGTTAGACAGAACTTCCTGTGTTCTTGTTTGTGCCTGTTGCCCCTAGTCCTATCACTGGGCACCATGGAAAAGAGACTGGCCCCATCCTCTTGACACCTGCCCTTTAGATACTTTTAATCATTGCTAAGATCCCATTTCAGTCTTCTCTTCTCCAGGATAAACAGCCCCAGGTCTCTCAGCCTTTCCTCATAAGAGGGATGCTCCAATCCCCTAATGATCTTCATGCCCTTCATTGGACTCTCTCCAGTAGTTCCTTATCTCTCCTGAGATGCGGTGTCCAGAACTGGACACAGTACTCCAGAGTGGCTTCACTAGAGCAGAGTAAAGAGGGAGAAGAACTTACCTCAGACTGCTGGACACACTATTCTTAATGCACCCCATGAAATGTAGGAAATCAAGACATTTTGATAAAAATCAGATACAGATTTCATTCCTCAAAACACAAAAAAAAACCCTTGTCTTAAACCTCTGAATACTCAGCTATTCACAGAGTTTTCAGCAGACCAGTTTTACGTATAAAACCACAAACAGCACTGGTGCTGCAGTCATCTTTGTTCATAGAAGTGAAATAAGAAAGACACCTGTTAAAATTTGAGAAGACCATTCCAAGCTATAGGTTGATCTCATTCATTAATAAGATTAATAATAACATTGCATTGACGAAGTCACTCACAAGGCATTCAGTGAAAGCCAATAAAATAGCAAAGTTTAGCATGATTACAACTTCGTTAACCAACGAACAATAAGGCTTTCATATTGTAAAAGACCAATAAATTAAGGGTTGCTATAACACACATATGCCTTTAAAATAGAATGGTATCCTGCTAGGAAATTAGATAGACCTGTCTAATAACTGCAGTGAATAAATCAGGGATAATGAGTAATACTCATTCTGTTGCATAGCTCTGCAAACCAGAACATGCATTTCTTAGAACAGTGGTCTACTTGTCTGCTTAAACATTTCAGAGTTACCTTAAAATAAAAACCTTATATTTGACTGAAGAAATATTTTGACAAAGCATTGCTAACACTAGGCAAAACTATAGAACATTGTTTTCTACCATTTGCTTGCAAAAAGCTCTCAAAAAATATACCTTCCTTGCATTTTCTTGTAAAATGTGACATTGAATTTTAAAGGCCACCCAATGTCTGGACATCTATGAAAGAAAGATGATGGAAAACATATGTTTGGAAATGCAATGTTTTTGAAGCTAAACAGACAATGCAAACATCATTGTTATGATATTCTTTTAATTGAGCATGCTGAGTTCTGTGAATTTTTTTCATGGAGTGTTAATCTTTTTTTTTTTTAATGAGTGTTCAGATGACCACCGATTTATTTATAAATGCTTACATGACTACTAAACATTTCATGAAGCTTAGCACAGACAATTATTTACACTGGGAGAGGGCTGCAACTAATACACTATTTTTCATGAACTAGTCTCATCTTCAAAAAATATTAGTCACCACTCATAAGGAGAAATTCTATTCAATTGAAAGTGCAAATAACAATTAGCAGGTAGCAAGTAGTCACAATGAAGCATTTCAAAAACAAAACAAAACCAGAAAAAGTCTTCCATAGACTGAACTTTGTGAATAATTGTCACGGTTTAGGGTCAGGGTGGCCCCTTAGACCTATAACAGATGCTTTCTGTTAACTCCCCTCTCTCCGCAAAGGGGAAGAGAAAAGGAATAAGGGAGAGAGACTTAGTGATTAGAAAGGAAATTAGAACAGATTTAACGATAATAATAATAATAACTATATAATATGTACAAATATATACAAAACCAGTATCGAACACAACCCCTAATGTAATGGTAATTACATCACTGTCACCACTGACGCTGTGGAGCAGGCACCGGAGGAGTCCCAGACTGGGCCCCACAGCAGACGGGAGCTGTGTTCAGGAGCTGGATTCTGATACTGCATTCAGGTACACACCAATTGGGATCAAAGGCTGAACAGACAGAGTCCTCCTGGATGCTCTGAGGAAGGAACCAAAGGAGGACCTGAGCCAAGCTGAGCAAAGCTGGCAAAGCAGGCCAAGAGGGATGAAGAGCCTGGGACCCCCCAGAGAGAGAGGGTGAGCGAGCAAGCAAGGAAAACCTAAACTCGCAAGCTAATGGAATACCTCGTTGGTCAGTTTGGGGTCACCTGCCCTGTCCGCTCCTCCCTGCAGGTGCAGCCTTTCAGTTTCCTGCACCCCC